>CM077102.1:36284909-36311248 GCA_039619505.1 Cimex hemipterus
ATATATATATATATATATATGCATGAGTTGAGTCTATGGTTCAGTCGCAGTTCAGCGGCAATACCAACTTTTCTAATTTACAAGAAATCACTAAATCAATCAATAAATCAGTACGCCTCAAGAATCCCTCAGCCCGGGTGTTTGACGTCGGGTGTACGAATTCGGTCCAGCCATCTAGGTTTGACTCCGATGTTGACTAGAACTAGGCCAATTCAGAACCCAATGCAATCAGTACCGAAATTCATTCGCATTCGTCGTGTTCTCATTATTCTTTGTTCAGAAGTTATATTTATTTATCTTTTGATTCTCGAGACATAAGTTAATCGAAATTGCATTTAGATTGATTTATTTTCATCTTTATATTTATTTGCATTTTCTTCGGGATAGAATTTCATAAAATGCCTAAACACACAAATGAATTAATATTAAAAATTCCTTTCTTTAGAAGGCTTTAATAACTACCGTGATATTATGCTCTGAAACCACAATCGACCCTAAATTTATCACCAATTTGTTTGAGTGAAGCGTCACCTTTAGCGATGTAATGTTCTAGTCTTGACTGAAAAAACAAACACCTTGATTTCGACTAAATTATTGTTTGTTTTGAACAGTCACAGATAGAAAATTTATAAATTACAATCTAGTTCTTGTTGTTCTCTTATTTAATTGTTTGTAAACAACATGGCATTTCACGTCCTCTTTGACATTTTTTCATTCATATACTTTTTTAACTAGGAATGATTTTAACTAATGGAATCATAATTTTTTTTACAAAGAAAATTTTCTTACTTTATGGAACAGTAATTTTTTCGATTGGCTATTTTAATATTTCGAGTCTTTTTATTAAAAGTCATCTCTGTCGTACCAGGGTTCATCTTTTTGCTTGTCCTATTGATTGCCCTGTCCAAATTTGGAATGAAAATTTCAGCTTCTTTTGCATACGCCGTCATTTGCAAATGAAATTAAAACTGGATTGTTGTATGTTTCGACTCGGTAATATTTCTTACTTATTGTACTTTATTCAGTTTAACTTCTAGTCGACCCCAGATTTGTCTTTTTTATTAGGGTGTTTTTCTGAAGAAAACCCGAGACTTGTAAGCTTTTATATTTTACTTAGTGCCAGGGTAGCCAAAACTGATAGATCTAATTCTCAATAAATGGTGGATATTGGAAATTCCAATAATATGAACTTAACTACACTGAGAGGCAAAAAAGTGGCCACCAATAATATTTTTAATTATCTCTTAGTCAATCCTTCATGGTTGATCTCACAAAAATATTTGGATCGTTTTAAACGATTAAAGGTAAATAAACACAAATAAAATTACATACACAGATAAATCCTTGAATAGTCAATATCTTCTTTGTTCCTTTTTTCGGTGAATTTTTTTTCGGTATTTCTTTCACCTTCCACTGGCTTGATTTTTATTTAATGTTTTGTCATTTCTAAATTGACTAGGCAAAGACACCATAATTATTATTTGTTAATGATTTTTTTTTAAATTTAACTTCGTGATTTAGTTTCCACAATGAGTAACCTTAGAGGATATTTTAATTGTGAGGCAAGATCCACTCATTGAAATTTTAAATTTTACCCCAACCTCCAGAACCATAAAAAGCTCAGGCAAAAACATAATTTTAATCTCTATTGTTATGGCAATATACCTTGAGGTCATCTGTGTCCACACATGTCGTGTAGTTTGTCCAGGTCTTGTTGCTGTCCGGATGCCGAAACCATGTGCCGTCTTCCAAACACGTCCGATGGCCGAGACCTGGATTAGAAAAATAAATTAAAGCATACAAACAAGTTTTTCAAAAGAGCACAAACATTTCTACTTAAGGCCGTTAGTAACATTTATAGTTTAGCCATTAATAATAATAAAAACGTATTTGCTAATATGCAAAGCTACAAACATGAGGTGACTTTTATGGTTATGGAAGTCTGAGATGCGACTTTTATGGTTGAACCCAGGTTCCAGAAAAATCCTGCTTCATCCCTGAAGACGGCCTGCATCCAAGTAATACAAGGTTTGACAATTTTTTGATTATCCTTCATCTGGCTTTAGATTTCACCCTTATATTCTTGATAATATTATCTCAGTTCTGCAGGATTTTCCTGGTTAGAAACCACGAAAGTGTTGCATTCAACTTTCCTTTCAAACTCTGATTTACTACACTGACAAATGCCTTTAAAATAATTGTGAATAATTAATTATTTTAGAACAAACCATTCCTCCCGGGTCAAAAGGTTAAACTGCGTCCTGTACCCCGCCGGTACATAGTGGCCGTCCTTAACTCTTCATGATCTTTTTAACCCCATGACCTCACCTTTTATTCCCGTAACAACCCAAAATTTTAAAAAGTTTAAAGCAAAACTGTTGAAGTATTAGTACCGTTGTGCCAGTTCTGTCATAAGGACGAGCCAACCACTGATAGTTTACAATAAATTCATTTCTATCCAATAATTCCGTTTTACCTTTTCTTTTATTTAATTAAGTCGTGTGGGACAGGGTATAACAGCGTGATTAGTAAAAATAACAATAATAAAATAAAAATAACAAAATAAAATAATAATAAAAATAAACATGGACCTAGGTGAGCAGGAAAGCAGGACGGAAGTTTCTTCTTCAGACAGAATGAAAAAATAAATGAGGAGAAGAATGATCCTTATATTTCTGATAATTTGTTAAATGACAAGAAACAGAAGTAAAAGAGTTTTTGGCAGTAAGTCCTAACGTCCAAAATAAAATTCCCAAAAAATAACGGGCTAAATTTGCTAATACTATGGCGTCTTGAACACTAAGTGCTGTAAAGCGGGATAAAGTTTGCGTTCTGGAAATCTAGGGAATCTAACGGATGTAAATATAGAGAACAATATTTCTCATAAATCAGTTCTTCAGGAACCCATGGGACTAGAAAGAAGAGTAACTCCCAAAAAATTGTTTCATGAAAAAGAAGCTCAAAGAGAATAGAACAGAAAGTGATGACTCTCATTTTGTATGTAAATTGTCCTTTTTATCTTCAGATAACGGAGATTGGGAAAGTAAACAAAAAGAAGTTAAAAAAATTTAAAAAAATATCCGGGCATCCAAATTAGTAGGTCATTAATAACTCTCATAAATAAATAACCAAAATTAATTAGAAATGATCCCGAGTCGATTTTCAAATTTCTACATGCGCTACATCACACATATATTTATTAGCGTAAATGGAGAGGTTTACCCTTAATTATTTAGAGAAATCGAGTACTCTGGGGTAGTGGGAATGTAGAATGGTAGGGAACGTAGTTTATTAGCGTGAACGGAAGGAATTATCCCCAACTATCCCGAGGAATATGAAGTACTTTGTGGTCGTGTGAATGCTAACCAGACTATCATATTCCTGTGTGTATGTATATTAGTATTTGCTATTTCTCTTATTTTATCCACAAGTGACAAGGCTGTGAGAACAGTTCCTAGAAAGCTAGTAATAGGACAAAGAAAAGTGTTGATTAACGTTGTACCATAAACTATAGAAACTCAGCTATTGAACAAAACAGTAGGATTATTACGCGATAAAGTAAATCAAAGAAATTTAAAGCTAAGAAGTGAAAGCTGGTGATGACCAATGTAGCTTGACAGACGCCAAAACTAAAAGACCAAATTATTTACTACACTACTAACCATAAAAATCTTTATCATAAATATGACGGGGTATCAGGAGAAATCAATCAGATTTGACTACCTTAACTATAATCTCCACTCGTTTTTTAATTCTGACAACATCGTCTGTTACATGATACATAATAATATAATGTAATGATAAATAGACTTACGTTTGGGATCGAAACCGAAGATGAAATAAGGACAAGGGACGTGGATCACAGCTCCGGGCGAAGTTGCGTTGATGCACGTCCATCCGTCGAACTCTTTCGGACACCCAAACCCATCTGTAAACATAAATGGAATGATAATCATCACTTATCTTACCATTCCAGTCTTTGATTATTGGATTAATAACAAAAACTACAATTAATTTTTTAAATATAAACAATCAAGAAACGGGATTAACTTTTTAAAATTTCGAAATGCTGAGTTTCAGAAATTTTATCGTTATATACTACATACAGATTATATAATACAATAAGATAAACAGTGGGTAACAATAAATCATTTCACTATTTCAATCTGGGCACTTTTTATAATATTGGAATTCTGCCTTTTTACTTCCCTTTGGAAATGTTTTATAAAACATTATTTATTGCTATTAGTGTAAAAAAGCATTGACCCAAGAGTAAGTGTTATATATGAAAATTATATACTTATATACGAAAATGAAAGGTCTGTCATTCATCGCGCGATAGATAAAGCAGACAGCCAATGCGAGAATTCTCTTTTATTCAGTTGGAACTTGGTTTTTAGTTATATACGTTAGTTTGTATAATGTAATATGAAATATATTTTTTGTTTCAGCCCAAGAAAGGGGCATGACTAGCTCCTATCATTATTGAGTACAACGTTTTTTAGTCGGGTTTTAAAGATGGGATTTCAGATATGTGATCAAATAAAGCCCAAGGAAGCGTACCTGGATGTATGGGGGTTCTTGCAATTTATGTGATCCGCTGTGAAAGTCTAACATCTGAGAGCAAATGACAAGTGGTGGCTTGTTTGTTTATTAGCTTGATCAGCCGAGTACACCAGTCAGTTACGTTACTTATTCTTAAATTACTTATGTTATTAGGGTAAAGCGCAAGCAGAGATAACTTCCAATTTCCTATAAGGATGATCGGATGAGAAATTCAGTTTTGTGCTGGCCAGCCGAGAGTGCACTACATACCTATTGCAAATATGCTAGGCTGCGTAGACGAGGCATCTTCTTCTTTTGTTTTGGCATCGACGTTTAAGCATCTGCCATTTCTTTTTTTTCTTATTTTCTTTCTTTTTTTCTCCTTCGCAGCATGTGAAAGCCCGAAGAAGTAAGCAAGGCGCAGCCTGAAAGCGGGAGAGTGCCCATGTCTGCCTAATGGGACATGCACTCATTCTTATTTATTTCTTTTTAGGGCCTATATACGGTTTCCATTTTCGGGGGTGTGGATAAAAACCATTTACAACACCATGGAAAAGACCACATCCCCATAGAATCCGGGGCAAAACACGCCCAAGCCGCTTATGGCACCCAACCCCACAGTCCAGCACCGCAAATTATGGATAGAGAGAGAATACGTGGTGTGTGACATCAATGACCTACCGAGGAACGCCAAAATATCCGCGTTTGTAGTAGGACTCGAAACTAATAAAGAGTAATAATAAACAAACTGCTAAGGATCTCAAACAGGAAAGCAGATTTTAGTATCAAGGACTGGGAGTTGACTGCCTACAACAGAGAACCCCATACAGGCTACGGGAGTTACCTTACTTGGGAAGTAGCGGAAGAGGATGCTAAGACACTCCAGAAAAACCCTATGCTAACAATGGAGTTAAACCGCATAAAGGTGAAGGTCTCCATACCCAACATAAATGAAAATATGGAAATTGTGAATGAGACACCTCTACCAACAAAGGACGAGGATAGTAAGGTAAATCCTGCAAATGATGTGTAATGTAAGGGAGATGAAGCGTGCGACGATTTCGCCAATTTTGAAACTGGATTTTTCCTGTTGTCCATTTGTTGGGGATCGTCTCGTCCTGTGAGGCCGCAGACTGTATGGACGAAAAGAAGGGATACAGTGAAAACAAACTCCTCAGCCGAGGTGATGAGGCGTTTTAAAATATATATGCCAATCAGAGGTCAACAAGACAAGTAGTTCACGGGTCAGGAGGAAGAAGCTTTTCGACCATCTTGGGACAACGAGCTGGAACCCGGAAAACTCAACCATACACAAGGTGCCTTTCCAAACTACATTTGCCTTTTGTTGGTTTCAAAGCCAGTAGTAAAGGACTTACAATTTTTTATCTTTAGAGGAAAATAATTTTGTTTAAAAAAATATAGTATTTTTTAAGTGTATATTTTTAGATCATTTCAAGTTTGGTTGTAATTTTTTAAAATTTTATTATACATTATGTTTGTATTTAGTTTCGTTTTGATTAATCACCCTTTTTTACTCGCCTAGATGGTTAAGCCATATGTGAAGGCAGTTTAGTGGGCCTAGTCTACAGATTTTTTTTATATAACCTTAATAGTTAAGTATACACATTTTTTTAAATATGTGTTAAAGGATCATAGGTTATGAATGTAAATTAATTATAAAAACCAAAAGAAACAACTACGCGAAAAGATTAAATTGAAAGAAATATCGAAGGTATTTGCTATGTAGGGTTCATGATTGTGGTGAAAAGGCGGTGAGGGAATTAGACGAAAAAATGGCAAAGAGAAGGACTTTGTACTGACATTGACATCTCATTTGCTAGAAAAATTAAAATGTTCACGTATACCTTAATGAGAAAAAACCCCACTAAACTGCCTTCACCTTCTGGTAGTCTCAGGCGGGAGTAGTTGATGGCCGAACTCTCCAGTGAGGCCGAAGACTCCGTCTTAGAAAGGGGCTAACCATACGACCACATCTAGTGCGACCTACCCCATGATCAACTCATGAGACCTCTCAGGGTGTCACAGATAAACATGCAGCATAACAAAGCTGCCATGACATGGCGACTCTGCAAACACTGATTTTCTAATACAGGAATACCCTATACCCCTATACATATAGGGGGCAAGTAATTGGTTTAAAGAATAATAGCTTTGAACTGTTTCAGGACCTAAGACAGGACAAGCCAAGAGCGTGTGTTGTGGCTCAAAAGGAACTAAAACCAATCCTCATAACTAGGTTTTGTTCCAGGGACATCATAACGATCTCAATTGATTTCAGGAGAAGGGGTAGTCGTCACAACCTCTATACAGCGAGTGCCTACCTACCCCACGATGAGGACTGTCCAACCGAGATAGTCAGGGAACTCACAACATATTGTGAGGTTAAAAACATAGGACTTATACTGTACCTATCTAGAGGGTCGGATAGTAAATATGTGCTTAGGTAGTAGTAGTCTTAGAATCAGAATCATAGGAGGCTGTCCACAAGGAGGTTGTTTATCCCGTCTACTGTGTTTAATCACAGTAAACAGTTTATTAGAGCTTCTGAATAACTCAGGCTTTTATAGCCAATTATTTTCAGACGATGGAATCATAATGATCACGGGTAAGGATCTTCTGACTCTATCACTACTGATGAAGGAGGCGATAGGGTTGCTAACCGGATGGTGTGGCCACAAAGGCTTTTCGATAAATCCTTCTATACTGGAACTGATAATGTTCAGCAGGAGATCATTACGCAATTTTAAAAACCGAAAATGTCAGGAATTAAATGAATTAAAATTAAAGGATTGAATCAAATTTCTTGGGATAACGCTAGATAGGAAACTTGATTGGAAAGACCACATTAGAAATATACATAGGAAAGGCTCTATATCCATGGTGCAGTGTAGGAGAATCGTTGGTAGAACATGGGGTATTAAACCATGGGTGGTCAAATGGCTATAATCCGCGATTATACTACCAAGATTTCTATTTGGAGTCCTAGGTAATAAGTAACAGTGAGAACGGTAATTAAAACAAAATAAAATTAAAACCAAGAGTGGAGAAAACACCCATTGGTATTACTCCAATGTTACAATAATATTGTGTGTTCAATCGATTTGTGTGTCATTATCACTTTCACTGTTATCACCATCACTTCCTAGAAGATCTCGCGGCCATTGTCTCTTCAGTTGGCGAGGTGGGTTTGTGGGGATTCGTCGGGATGCGAGGTTTCTGATGTGTTGATTTACGTTAGTTGGGAGGTTTTTATGAAATTTACGGTAACGGAAACGTATTTCATCTTGGACAAACGGAATATGTAAATCTGTATGTGTAGTTTGGTTCGATACATAAAATGGAGCATCTAGTATTTTTCGTAGTATTATAGACTGGGCAGTTTGAATTCGGTGGATATTGGAATGTTTGGCATTCGCTTTTTCCTCATCTGACTTCGTCCAACTACCATCGACTTGGCGAAGCGGGGTAGATATTTTGTGGTAAGATAAAAGATTCTTAGCTGTAGCCCAGAGAGATTTGTTTTCTGTTGTTAGAGATTAGAGATGTAAATCGTCTGAATCTTTCGGAGCGATACGCTTGCAATTCCGTTGTCAACTGATGCGTTAATTTATTTAGTTTTCGTTTATCGGATGGGTAACGTGTTCTTTGCCATATATTACGAGCTTGTCTTTTTGATCGTATAAGGTAGCGAATATAAAGCGGTACGTTAATGTGCTGAGAATGTGTGTTTTGCGAATGTGTGTGAATTGTTGAATCATTGATAGATTCAGTTATTGATAATGTAAATTTTTCGATTGCAGTGTCTATTTCATTGTGTGTTTTAAGGGGAGTTTTGAGATTTATTTTCTGTTCCAAATGTATTCCAAATTGTTTCCAGTCCACTGGGCCGTGTATTAATGTAGCTTTAGGGACAGTTGGAATGGGATATGTGTCGATAGTTAATAGAACAGGATTATGATCCGATGAGAGATCATTCAATGTACAAACGTGGTGGTGAAGTGAAGAGAGTTGGGATGTGATGAAGAAGTCTAGGAGATCGGGGCGTTTGTTAGTAGCAGTGGGCCAATATGTAGGCTCAGGAGGAGATATGAAGTTGAGGCGTTGGGCAGAGAGGACACTGTGTAAGACACGACCTCGTGGATTAGCTACCCTGCACCCCCACTGTGGGTGCTTTGCATTATAATCACCACCGGACAGAAAACGTGGGCCAATGCACTGGAAAAAGGATATAAACTGTTGGTGGGAAATGTTATGATTTGGCGGACAGTATACAGCTGCTATATTAAAATTGAAGGGTGTGGAGGACAATTTGATGGCAGTGTACTGTAAAGATACAGAACATTGACTAGGAATTTGAAAATGGTTTAACGTGTTGCGAATTAAGATAGCGGTACCTCCACAAGCAATATCCATGGGATGGTCGGTCCTGTATGTCCTGAAATTTCGAATGTAAAAATTAGTTCGTGATGTGAAGTGTGTCTCCGTAACCAGTACTATGTCTATTCTTTTTTTCTTGTAGAAGTATTTCTAATTCGTTGAAGCGGGAGTTCAAGCCGTTTGCATTCCATAAGAGAAGAGTTAGCGGGTGATGAGATGGCATTAAGGGTGTGTTCGCGGGACGGGTGAGACAAGTTTCTCAACGACGGTTGTAAGAAGAGAGATTAGAGGGCTGATGAGAGAGCGGAATTCGTTAATAAATGTGGACATCATAGAGGTTAGGTCTGAAGAAGTGGAAGGTGGAGGGATGAAAGAAGGAGTAGGGTTTGTATGTGGTTGTGACTGAGATGGTCCTTGGACGGCTTGGGCGTAGTTAACGCTGGTTCGGCGTGCGTGATTAGATGTTACTTACTGTGGTGGTGGTGGAGGAGTACTCGACTGGTGTCTTGATTCGGAGGAATTCTGTCTTCTTAATCGTTGTAAATCTTTGTGTGTGATGCATCCTCTGTAGTTGGCTGGATGATTACCATTGCAAAGCGAACAAAGAGCTGGAGTTTCTTTTGATTTAGTACAATTTTCGCTCCAATGATACCCTGCGCATTTCACGCACCGTGGTGCATGATTACAGTATGATCTAGTGTGTCCATAATTTTGACATCGTTTACATTGCGAAATTTTATTATTTTTGAATGGTTCCTCTACGCGTATTCGACAACCGTACAGATTGGTAATCATAAATATGTCTTGATTATTTGGTGAAGGTTCGAGGTCCAAAAAGAAAAGCGGCAGTTTGATTTTTGAGGCAGATTGTATATTGGTAATATTTCGGACTTTAAATCCTAGTTCTTCTACGTCTTTTTTTATTTCGTCTGGCGGGAAGGAGGGATGAAGGTTTCTTAAGACCTATGGATAATAGGATAAAGGAAAAATATATCAAAAAATTTTCCGACAGTCAGGACAGACTGAAATCATTATAAAAAAAATTATCAACATCTAGACTGGTAGAGGAAACTGTTGAACTCATTAGTATGATCATTACCAGGTATGAGAATAGAGTAACCCTCATATGGATACCAGCTCTAAGGGACACTATGGCAATGAAGAGGCCTCCACACAGGCTCCAAAACCAACGAGGAACCGGATCAGGCGTGTTTTGTACAAGCCCAAATTATGAGCAAACCAAATCATTAGGGAAGTATACTTCTTTCAAGCCGAAATACATGCCATCAGCGCTTGTGGGCTGGAAAATCTTAAAAGATGTTACACTGAAAAAAAGATTAAGCAGCTGTTAAAGCCTTGGCGTACAAAAGAATTACATCAAAACTAGTCAGTGAATGCATCCAACATCTCCAAAACCTGGGGGAACATAACTACCTGACGGTATCTTGGGCACCAGGGCAAGAGGAATTTTGGGCAATGAAGAAGCAGACAGGCTAGCCAGAGGAGGATCTTCCAAGTCCATACATAGGCCCCGAACCTATCCTTTGGATAACAAATCCTCTAATAGACTCCTCCATTGCAGAATGGATCCGAACAAAACAAAAAGAGAAGTGGATAAACTCTGGCAGTGCTAGACATAGTAAACTTATGATTAAACAACCCTCACCAAAACTAGCAAAAACACTTCTGCAGTTGGAGAGGGCAAAACTCACAGGAGTGGTGGGACTACTTATCGGTCACTGCCATCTAAGAAAACATCTGCACAACATGGATATATACAATGATGATCCCATTTGCAGATTATGAAATGAAGAGGAGGAAACAGCCACTCACAAATATTTTTTTCTTTTATGTATTTTAATACATAAATATTTTACAGTATATCCGTCGATAAACAGTTCCTAGTGTTTCAAATGGTAATTTTTTTTGAAATGCCTTTAGCGGTTCTTGAATTATAATTGTTTCAATTACGAATATTACGATCATTTTAGATAAGAAAACATGTTGGGGTCAAAAATGGATGAAGTTGATTGAAGCTCACACAAAAAGTTATTATGACCCTCTAGAGAGGCCAAAACGCAATTTAATATTAGTTTCACGATATAAATGAACTTGTTACTTGAAAAAAATTTGATTTTCCAAAACATTGTTGGTTAATGATAAACTTTGATAGCGTTTGTATTGTTATTTTTAATCTAATTAAAATATTTTGTACTATGGTACATTCACATAGTTGATTTGATCCAGTAGAACGGCGAAATAACAATATTAAAAAACGGAAAATTTCAACTTACAAGAAGTGGTACATACTGTGTCGATCAGATATTTTAGAGCTTAGGCTCACCACGCAAGCACCAATGTATTTATTGTTCACCCACCTATGAATATGATTGTTCATAACTAGATTTACGATCCATTTATTCTAACTCCTTATCTTTATCCACAATAATAAATCTTCAACAGCAGTTAAATGATTAACAAAGATTTTTTTTGAGGTGTGTGAACCACCTCTTTGGCAGCTCTATCCGCTAGTTCGTTCCCTAAAATATTCATATGTCCAGGGATGCAAACAAAAATGACACTCTTCCCTCACTGTGAAAGACAACTCAGTGAATAAAGGGCATCCTGGACCGTGGGGTTATATAAGACGGGTGGTTCAAGGCCTGTAGGGCAGACATCGAATCAGTGCCTACGACCAGAGTATTGTTCGAGAAATCAACGTTCATTGATTTAATTATTGCCATCATTTCAGTTATAATATTTTCCATCATTGGTTTTGCCGTTGGTGAGGGTAGCCGACCTTTGATAGTTGAGAATTTTTATATATACATACATATATATATAGCTATGTATATAGCTTATATATATAGCTAGGAGTGTCATTTTTATTACATTTTTATTATGCATATTCAGAGACAAGATTACTTTTGGGTTTGCTAGTAGCCAGGGAGGTATGACAACAAGTTTCATTTTGCAATGGTGGTATTGCGAACTATACATCCAGTAAGATGAGCGATATTCTAGCAGTGAAAGGAGTCGGCTTAATACTATGTTGACTATTATGTGGAGGGTACCTCCAAAAACAATAGTTATGTGGGTGCGCAGGACAGGAAATAATTTTGAAACAATATTTTCGATCTAACAAGTTTCGTCGGAATTTTGAAGGAAGCTCTCCAGCTTCCACAGGGAGACTGTTAATGGGATTGGACCGGTGGGTTCGCGAGGTCAAGATCTACAATCGACAATTCTTTTACCATACATCCATTCGTGTTGTCCACAAAGCATTGAATTTCTACAACACATGCTCTGTTTGATCCCATTGTAGCAAATGAATTGAAATGCTCTGGCTTTTGGAATTTATTCTATTCTATGAACGATGTTGGAGAGAGGATTATATTCTATTATTGAATCATGTACTATGAGACAATAAGCGGTGGTATCAGAATGAAATGGTTTATTAGCTTGGAATTCGAGTCTCACATCTACAGGACCAGTTTTTATAGATTCGGACTGTTTGTCACAATCAATTACGACAATTGGAGCTTCATCTCTGAACTCAGATAATGGCAGTAAAGGAGATGGATTAGGCTCCGTAGTAATCTTTTTAAAAGCATACATATAGTGTAATATTCCACATTGGTTATTAGAAAAATTTATACTTAAATCGTCGTATTGGTAAGATTTTGAATTGAAAATAAGTTTTACATTAGTCCCGATCCACCTTCTTTTAAAAATTTCCCCTCTAAATAGAGAGAACTCTCGCATGGCAAAGTGTAAATATCTTGGTGTTGAACAGTGATTCTAATCTCATCACCATGTTGTAATTTTGTCGATGCATAGGGATAAGGTGAATATAATTCTATACATTCTACGATCTCATCGCAATTAGGGCGTTGTTGAGGGGGAGGGGCGGATCTTAATTGACCCACAACTTCCATACTCGTTTCAAGAGGTACAACTAAATTTTATTGTGTTGTTTTTCTCTTTTAAATAGGTGGCAACTTTATTATATTTATTTAAGAGGGATTTGGGAAAAAGAAAGGGGAGATTGATAATACTTTAATTTTTTCCCCTGGTTTTCACCATTAGCACAAAGACCACACCTCCACCCGGGAGGAAGAGAGCCCCAGCCCGCCCACCGGGGAAAAATGTGGCACCAGGGACTCCATTCAAATTCCATTTTGACTCAAGTACGTCCGATCTCCTGGTGGGATGTGGGTGTGTGCCTAGCCACCCACATTCCAAACCGATCGGGGACGTCTATCGATGTCCATGTTCCAGAGCCACCCCAGCGCCCCACACCCCCAGCGACCAGACTACGACCCCCTACCAGGCAGCAAGGCAGAGACCGTTATCGTTTCAAATAGTTATGTGGCACTCATGGACAAATTTAACGATATTTGAATAAATACAAAGCTCTTTAGAAAACAGTAAACATCTATAATCAAATGGTTTGTCCAACGTTTTTAGACTATACAGTTCATCAAACGTTTCTTTCCTTTCTTTCTCATGTTCTAGGTCTTCTGTTATCCCACAGCTCTGACAATCCTTACTGTTCCTCTGACCAATCTTCTGTAAATAAGCGCCACATATTCCATGATTAAGTCTCATTCTGGTTATTATCGTACAATTTCCTTTATTGGTCGTGCTCAGGTAGAACCAAGGTTTTTTATTTACGTTTGCATTAATTTTAAAATAGAATAAGCCTGTGTTACTACTTTGGATGGTATGATTCCATTTCTGGGAATGTTTGGCATGAAAAAAACTTTTAACGTCCTGCCATAAGACTGGAATATTATTCCATTCACCTTGTTGTATAGCATTCTTGGCCAACTTGTCGACAATTTCGTTTTGTTCAATTCCCGCGTGTCCCTTAACCTAGCAAAGGCAGACCTTTATTTCCCTATGTTGTTCCAAGATATCTAGACAGTCTACGATATCTCTCATCATATGATTTTGAGAATTGAGATTATGCCCCTCTATAGCTTGTAGTGCACTCTTTGAGTCAGACATTATCATAAAATTGTCACTATTTAGTTCATTTTCCAAAATGTATTCTAAGGCCTTCAGAATGCCATATTGTTCTGCCGAGCAAATATTGGTAGTTTGGGATAGTTTAAATTGCTTCGCCTGTTTTAGGTTGGAATCATATATTGCGCATCCTACATCTCCTTTCATCAGCGACCCATCCGTAAAAATAAGATGAGCATTCGGGTTAAACACTGCCATGTCAAACTTAAATATAGAATTCCTTATATAGGTAGGAAAATGAGAATAATCTCTAAAGAAATGAGCTTTTCTTACTTTGATTAAGAGTTTATAATCTGAAACGGTAAACTGATGTAAATGTGATTTATGTATATTTACATTGTTTGCTGTACTCATTTCTATGTACGCGTTAATTAAGGGGGGTGTTTTCTTTTTTTCCCAAAATTTGTAGGTAAGTGTTTTAGTCGTTACAGATATAATATCATATACAAAGTGGCACAGTGCCGACACCTTTACCAAAAAATTTAGGGATAGTTTCTTTCTTCTATCTGCAAGAGGCAGTTCAAGCGCCTCGACCTCTAAGGCTCTTATAGGTGACATAGGCAATGCACCAAGACAACTTCTTAAACATTTGTTACGTAAAACATCTAATTTTCTGAGATGACACTCACTAGCCTGTCCGTAGAATAAACTGCCAAAGTCGATTGTACTACGAATGCAGGAGCGATAGAATATCAAGGAGATCTGTGGGTCAGCACCCCATTTTACAGACGAAAAACACCTAAGGATGTTAAGGAGTCCTTCACCTTTTTTTAACAAGTGATTGATATGTTATGTCCATAACATTTTTCGATCCAATACCAATCCTAAAAATCTTACAGATGTAGCCACCTTAAATGTATAACCACCAATATCCACACTGTTACCGACTGGGAAATTATGCTTCTTAAAAAAAGGACATACAATTGATTTGCTATCCGAAATAGTTAGGTTATTTTTGCAAACCCAGGTAAAAATGTCCTATACGCCTTCTCCCATAGCTTCGACGCATGCCTCAACCGACTTTTGTTTAGTATAGGTACACACGTCGTCTGCAAATTGAATCATTCCCATACTTTTTGGAAGTGCACTATCCATATATACAATACATCCATCATAAACATATATACAATACAGAAGGGGACTCAGAATCCCACCTTGTGGGAGACCTCTGTATGTTTGAAACGGTCCTAATGTTTTATCGCTAAGTCTTATGTAGCACTCCCTTACTACAAAGAGCGAAATGACATTGTTTATAACCAAGCTCGGGATACCTATACTTGTCATTTTCTGCCTTAATATACTCACATCTACATTATCATAAGCTCCAGAGATCTAAAGAAAGGGCCACAAGGTCTTTTGACTCAGAGAACTCATCATAGACATCATAAAACAATTTGGTTTGTGCATCTTGAACCGATAAGCCTCTACGAAAACCAAACTTGCTCATTGGTAGGATTTTCCTCTTTTCAACCCACCACTGTAACCTGTTTTTAATGAGTCTCTCATACTCTTCAAGGCGCAGGAATTCAAAGCGATTGGGCGATATGAATCTGGGTTGTTTGGGTATTTGTTGGGTTTCAGTAACAGTCTTATTGTGCAACATTTCCACGAGTTAGGTATGGAAAATTCTCCCAACCAAATATTGTTGAAAATATTTAAAAAGATGATTTTACACGAGATTGGCAATTTTGCCAGCATTGAATAGTGAATGTTATCAGAACCGGGGGCTGAATTATTAGTATTTTTGAGGGAGATATTTAATTCCTCAATAGTAAACGGATCTGTCAGTAATGGACATAGATTCTGATTTGTTTGTTGAGGCCTGGGGAGAAGAGTTTGTGGACAAATGAGTTCGTCCATTCCCCTTGAATAATCGGCCTAGTCCTAGTATGCATAATTTTTAAGCTTTTAAGCTTTCTCCAGATATCCGTGATTGGAGTTTGATTGCTAAGACCATCACAATATGTTTTCCACGAATTATGCTTAGCAGATTTTATGACTTTATGGAACTCATCCTCTTTCTTTTTGTATGCGTAATACGAATCTATTGAAGGTGATGCTTTGTTGCTAAAGGCTGTTTCTTTTTTCCCCAAGGTTCATCACATTCCGGATTCCACCAGTGCTTTTTTAGCATTTTTGGCTGAAAAGGAGGACATTTAAAAATGGGGATAGACTTCTCGCATGCCTTTCTAAGGCAATCTTCAAAGATATCGTATTTTACTATTTTGGGGTCCATATTGCTTGTTAAAGTTATCATTTCTGGTGAGAAAATGTTCCAATCCTCCTTATTATTCCACTTTCTATTTGATAGAGTAGCCGATGATATGTTAGTGCCTTCAAACGCATCAGTATGCGGAAGTGATCTGATCCCATTGGGTCGTCTAGTACCTACCAATCTAACTTCAAGGCTACATCAGATGTGGCTATGGTTATGTCGACCGCAGATTTCCTAAGTCTTGATGGGCCTGTGGATATTGTTGGGGACCCATCGTTGAGGTAAACAGCATTATTCTATTCTACAGCATCCAAAAGGGCCGTACCCTTGGGGAGTTCCTTAAAAAATGTATCCCAGGTGTGAAACTAGAAGGAATTTGCCGGATCATTATAAATTGATAAAACAGTCAATGGACACGCTTTCCCAATGTTTATTTGAATTCCTACCATCATGAAGTTTGATAATTTCCAATTTATGTTGATAGGTGAAAAGGGTAAGTTGCTTTCAATAAGCAGTCCAACTCCAGCATACCCATCATCTCTGTCGTTTCTAATGAAGTGAAAACCCGAAAAACTATTTTGTTATTTGGGGGACATCCAAGGTTCCGAGAGTATGACTTATGTCTATTTTTTCTTTGTCAATCAACGCCTCCAGAGCACCTTTTTTAGGAATAAGGGAACGGCTATTCCATTGTAAGATGTTTAATTTTTTATAATTAAATTCATATTGTTTTTTGAAATAATTATCAAGAGTAACTACTTTGATGAAAGGTTAGACAAAATTTATATATAATAATTCAATAAATAAAATATTAACTAATAAATACATAAATAATGCTAGATTCACTACAAGCTTACCCGTTCAGGGATTCATCTTGGTCATTATTCAGAGACAGTAACTTAATTTGATTGAAATCGTCTAGTAATTGTTGAAAAGCAAAAAAAAACGGATGAAAATAATTCTTCTAATTTGACGTTGGTTTTATTTTGTAAATCTAACTGTGTTTTATTTAATCTGTTTGCCTAATAGGAACAATTTTGACATTGACGTACAGGAGGGATATATGGGTCAACACGACACCGCATGCTATAAATTGATAGCGATTCTGGTAAAGTTTGGGAATCAAACGTAATTACACAAGTGCCTAGCTTAAATATTTGACCCACACCGTTTTCCATATGTGTTCGAGTGATTCTTCTTATTGATTTTATCTTAACAGGGGAGTTTACAACCCGTAATATTTCTTCGTCACTAAGAGCTCTCCCATTTTATTGATAAAAAAAGGGAATGTATGCGCGTAGATTATGTTTAATTAGTATATTTGATTCCACAAAACAATTTGCAGCGACTGCATTTTTAAACTCGATTTTTATTCTGTTACGTCCTGTAGCTGCCATACGTACAACTTCATTAATATAGCTAAACTTTGATTCAAATATTGATTTACCTAATTTCATCGGGTACATTTTGCCTGCATTTTGTTCAGGGCTTTCAATAAAAACAATGAAAAGATCATTATCTTCTTTTTTATACCTATTTAAAGACAACAGTTCAAACAGCTGATTTTTATCTTTTCTGTGGACTAGATTCGGTCAAAAATACCTTATTCTGACAAGGATTAATTGGATCTCCGACTCTCTTACAATTGGTATTATTTGTAAGGAAAAAATCCATTAATGTTTTACCATCATTTTCTTCTTTTTTTCCACCGGGGGGATCGCTCCCCCCGCCTGCACCTGTCATACCGCAATATCAAGGAGAATATGCACTTTATTCCACAAGAATAACACAATTGTGCAAAAAGCCAATTACATTTATTTAAAAATGGATATTTTGTACTCCCTGATTTAACAGATAGAAGACGTAAATAAACAGATGACCAGAGATTACAAAGGCGATCCTTTCTCCACGACTTCACTAACACAACTGTGATAAACTTAATATTTACAATTTATTTACACTAAGAAAAAAGGTAAAAGAAATTTCATTAATGATCCAAAATAATTTATAATCAAACCTACTGGCCAGGGTTTTACGAAAAAAACACGAAAAGGTACTTGGAGAGATGACGATTCACTTTGGTTTTACAAATATTGAAATAAAATAAAAATGGAAACGATAGGGTACTTGTTGGGTTGATGACTCGCTTCTCCAAACAATCGAAACAAGCGGTGTTGATCTGGAGGTTCCTGATGGATTTAACGCCGATTAAGGTGTCTGTAGAGCCGGATGACGATACAGTTGACGTAGTCCGTAAGGTCGGTGATGTGAGAATAGACGAAATCGATGGTGAATATCGTAAGAAATTCTATATAAGGTTCGATATTCGATACGGTCAACGATGCGTCTTGTGCTGACCCTGTGCAAAGGCCGAAGACACTGGCGTTATCGCTTGCCAAAATAAAAACAACGGGGCCTCAGCGAGTTAAACAGGGCCTCTCGAGGCGAACCTTGGTCAGCCGAAAACAACAAAAATGAAAGCTACTTGGGCGTCAACATGCGTTCTTCTACATTTAACATTTTCATTGTGATTTCGGTTAAATTTTATATTTCGACCTTTTCAAAGTTTCTATATTTTCTTCCGACACGAGAGGTTGTTTCTCGTTCTCCCCATGGAAGACTGGACCGAAGATTATCATCCCTCTTTTTGTATACTTTTCTAAAGTCTAATCCCATCGCTACCAGAAAAAATACTGAATTTTCTTTAGAAATTGTTTATTTTAGAAGGTCTAGTACAGAGATAATAAAAAATACTCTAGTAAACAGAGATGGCCGCAGTGATTAGAATTTGGAGACTGATACCACCGTTTGTTCACCATTATACGGGCATTCTTCAAATATTTGATGAATTGAGGCGGAGGTTTTCCTTTACAAATGCTATCAAAATAACTCACCAAAATCCCTATTTTTTTTATAACAAACCCAATGGGTCCGCGTCCAGAACTTTTATCTAAATTCAATATTACACATTCCTTTTTCGATTGGGCTATTCTGGTAAGGATATGACGAACAACCCGCGCAACGAGGAGAGCGCACCGGCCGGCAAACCGCCGAAGCGAGAGAGGGGATCGAGGAGGAACGAAGCGGGGACGGCAGAGCTAGCCCAGGCCTGGAGACAACTCATGCGACAAACCGAAATTCATCCTGCCCTTTTCAAAGGTGCTTACTGCAGACGAAAAGGTGGACACCGCCCCGCCTCCTCACTCACTGTTACTGGGAGCAGGACATCTCTCACGTGGGAACGGCCCGGCCGACCAAATTGGACTCACATCCGTAGATTTGTTTATTTTATTTTATTTGTTTTACACCCTTTGGGAAAGGTTTCGTTGTTTAGTTTTTTCATTGTAAATAAATTATTGTAAAGGTGTTCATTTTGGTTTTAATTGTTGCCCGTTGGTGTTCGTTTGGTTGAAGAACCTTGGCGTTGGCCGTCTCAAATAAAGTGGTAGCAGAGCGTGGTTGCTTGTGGTTTCATGTGGTGACGATCCTTTACCCGACGTATCCCTGTGTTGTTCAAAAATAAATAAATACAAAAAATTGTTTACTTACTAACATAAATATATACTTGTATACATAAAAAACGTGACTGCGTAGACAAATATAGCATCATGAGTGATACTGAGAACCAGGGACATTGTCATCAATGCATGAGCCCGGTCACGCCGGATACGTTCCTCGGCTGCCCGAAGTGTGATAAGAAATTTCACTATGGTTGTTGCAGGGTCAAAACTAGGGGGAACTGGTTAAAAATTCCCGTTGAAAGGAGACCTGCATGGGTGTGTGATGCATGTAATAAAATTGTATCACTAAAGAAAGAAAATAGCAGAACAAATGAAAAACTAGATATTCTGAAAACACACATGGAGGAATCCGACAAGAAAACGACTGAGCGATTGACCAACTTACAAATGGAAATTAAAGGGTTAACAGAATGGCTACGGACGTTCATGGGTGATAGAATGACTAACAAAACCACGGACGCCCCTAACACGCTGCAAGACGAACCAGTCGCAGTCATGCAAAGCACTCGAAAGACAACCCCTCCTGAAATACAATCGGGAGATCAGGATAATCCTTCCGGACACAATAACCCGGTGGGCTCTGCTTTGGAACCCCCCCCCCCCCGAGAGAATTTCCTGATTTTAGTATCCTGAGAGAGACGGATGAAGAAGATTCGAATGATTCAGAAATCATTATCCCGAACGATCAGGGGGCCGTTAAATTATATGTTAAAAGGGGACTTTCTCCAACACTTTCTCGCAAAATAAGGGACCTGCCTGACTTTAAACTGTATCAACCCAACAATATTGTTGATTTCCTACTCCAATTGTCTCCAATAGCGCACCGAAATAGCCACAAATTCAAAAGGATATTGTCAGTGTTGGCTAACCGTGAGCAGGATGTCTCGACGGCAAACTTTTTGTATAATGCTTTATCCTATTCCAAAATCACCTTTGAAATTTTTGCTACCTCCCTGCTGAAGCATGGCATGTCACCGAGACAATATATTCAGACAAAGACTCGATTTTTGTTCTCGCCGCAAGATGAATATACTTCCTTGCGGGAATATGTAGACGCCCAGATGAAGCTCTTGAAACTATTTGGGGAAAACAATGAACGCGAGAATATAACCCACTTAATTAATGCGATTCACCCTAAATGTATGCCTTATTTTAGAAATCCAGACGGTTTGAAAAGTTACCAACAGCTCTGTGAATGCATAAAGGACATAGAAATTACCTTTAATGAAAGGTATGGGCGTAATCTCACTCCAAATTTCAATAAAGTAACCTACGCTTCAGTTGTCGCAGGCGGAAAGGGGCAAATACCTAATTTTAATATAAATGCAAATCGTGGCAAATTTGACCAAAATCATGGCAATGAACCGCACAATCGATATTTCAATTTTTATCGGGAAGGACCAAGATACTCCTTCAGACAAAAACACCGATACAGACAACGATTTTCATCAACAAAGTGGGCGCTCCATTGACCATTCGTGGGAAAGAAATAAACGCCACCAAAATTACAAAACAAAGGGGAACAATACAAATAATAATCCTAATTTCGGAAATCCCAACACGCGATCAGAAGGAAAAAGGGACCTTAAATATCATGCAAACAAAAATAAAGAGTTCACACAATATGACAAAGCGTTCGCCACACTTAATGAGAACATAGAACAAGTTTGGAAACTTCAAAAAATTTTTACAGCTAACCAACCCTCTAATATTTCAACTCAGCCGACACAAACAACCTCACTGAATAAAAATTCAAAAAACTAATAACGCCAGCGGCACGCCCAAGCGAGACGAATGCCGTATCAATAAATTTGCCCTTCATAAAAATCAATATGGGACAGATAGATTCTGGCAGTTCAATCAACGCGATCTCCCAAAAGGGCTTTGATTCGTTGGGAAAAAGAATAAGCAGACACAACGAATAGCATAAAAAACGGGTCGTCACAATTGCGGGCGCTGCTGTTGAGATTGTGGAACAGGCAAATATAAAAATTAAATTCAATAATTTATCTTGGTTTACTAGTTTTGTTATCATTAAAGAAATGCCAATTGCAATTTTGTTAGGCTACACCTTTATGAAACAAACCGGGTTAATCTTGGATGCACAGAATGAAAGCATATCCTTCGTGCACAACCCGCTAAAAACTTATAAATGCACGAGTGTTGAAAAAATAGGTGAGCTAAAAACAAATTTTTTCTCGTGTGCAAATTATATAGCGAAAGACAAATCGCATGAAAACAATACCCACAGCAACAATACGGTTCGCAACAGGATCTCAAGCGATAACGAGTCCAAGGCTCCGCAAACTCAACAACAAATACGGCTAAATATACCGTGTTTCGAGCAAACATTGTTATTGCAAAACTTGATCAAAGAATTTCCTGATGTGCTTACTGATAAGATAGGCGAAGCGAAAAATTATAAATTGGAAATTTTCCTGGAAAATGAGTGTGTGCCTATCAATCAACCCGCGTATCCCTTGAACCCAATAAATTTAGAATGTATGAGGGAAATAACAGACGATTTAATTAGACAAAGGGTGATTCATTCTCCTTGGGCTTCGCCAGCCTTTTTGGTGACAAAAAATGAAGGTCCGGGTCAAAAGAGGTTGGTAGTCAACTATAAAAGGGTCAATGAAAAAATAAGATTTGTTGCATGGCCGCTGCCCACCATCGACCATATTCTCGATCACATTCACGGAGTCAAGTATTTTAGTGTGTTGGACTTGTCAAATGCCTTCTTTCAATTACCTTTACACGAAAACTCCCGACAATATACCGCCTTCAAAACAAGCTACGGTCACTTTGAATTTCTTCGGGTGCCCATGGGTATTTCTTTAGGTTCGCAAGCCTTGACAGAGTACCTTGAGAGAATTTTTCGAGAGGTAAAATATAAATTTGTCTGGAATTACTTAGACGACATTTTAATTTATTCCAACAACAACCGCGAACATCCGCAACACATCAGACACGTCTTGCGAATTTTAAGGGAAAATGGACTTACACTCAACCCGAACAAAATGAAAGTATTTCAAAGGTCAGTGAAATACCTGAGACATCAACTGTCGTTTAATACAGTAGCCATTGATCCCGACAGAGTAGCAGCCATTAAAAATCTGGAACCCCCGAAGACATTAAATCAAACTCTCCGCTTCCTGGGTCTTTGTTCATTTTTTGCCAAGTTCATTCCGAATTTTTCGGAAATTGCAGCACCCCTTCACAGATTAAAGGCAAACAATGCAGAACTGACTTGGGATTATGACTGTCAAACTTCGTTCAAGACCTTAAAAAATTTTCTGATGTCGCCCCCTTTATTAATGACCCCCAATTTCAATAAGAGGTTCCTGCTGTACACCGATGCTTCCAGTTGTGCTTCGGGAGCTTGCTTGCACAAACAGATGACGAGAACAATGTCCGCCCTATAGCATTCTACTCCAAAATGTTACATGGTTCGGAGAAAAACTATTCCACGTATAAAAAGGAACTTTACGGAGTAATACTTAGTTTTAGACGTTTCCGGCAATATCTCGTACACAGACCATTCACCCTTTATACAGATTGTAGCGGTTTAGTCCATTTTCTACAAGGGGACAGAGGAAGAATATTAAATAACCCCGCCATAAAATGGGTAACTGAGTTAGATTCTTACTCCTTCAGTGTTAAACACGTAAAGGGAAAAAATAATAGCGTGGCAGATTACCTTTCACGATTCTCAGACTTACCCGAAACAGAAGAAACGGTGAAGGAAGCAAATCGCATAAATGCCACCTTTTTTTCATCCCCGCTGCAGAATTTGCCGTCATTGTTTAATGATTTCGGGCAGGCCCAAAAAAATGACTCTTACATATCAGGGAAAATCAATAATAATGATCCCAATATCAAAATAATTAAAGGCCTTGTATACTACGTGCCAAATGGGGATAAAGATGTAAAGAAACTACTAGTGCCAGACAGCATGAAAGCACCCTTGTTCCAATATTTTCACTATAATACGTATGGGGCACATCTCGGATTCTCTAAAACTCTAAGCAGGATGAGAAAACTACTCACATATCCCAAAATGCATCGCGACATTAAGGAAAAGGTAGCTAAGTGCGAAACTTGCATGAGAGTTAAGCCGAACACTCATTCGTATGGCAAAATTTTGCTCAGTACTCCACCTAAACGTACAATGGAGAAAGTATATATAGACTTCATAGGACCACTACCAACATCTTCCGCTGGAAATAAATTCATTTTTGTGGCTGTGGATGGCTTCAGCAAGTTTTTATTCGCCATCCCTTGCAGGAAAACAACAACGGAGGCAGTAATTAGAATTCTCAAAAATCACATTTTTGCGCAACATGGGTTGCCCAGCTTCATCATTGCAGATAGGCAATCCTGTTTTAGAGCGCAGCAATACAAAAACTTTCTTTTCAAATTGGGCGTTACCACATTGCCAAGATCCCACACTATCCGCAATCAAACCTTGCGGAAAGGTAAATATCAAGTATAAAAAAAAACAATTAGAGCTTACCACAGCAATTCTCAAAAAGGCTGGGAGGACAATCTATTTATATTCACCAGTGCTCTCAACTCGGCAAAAAATGACACCACACAATCAACTCCTTCCTTGATATTTCTAGGACGTGAGTTGCAACATCCACTCACCTTAAAATTAAACATAGAAAACAACGTAAAGGAAATCCCACGAAAAGACATGGATCAAGTGTTAAAAACAACATACGAAAATCTGATACACGCCAACAAAACACGCTTAAAACACTATAAAACAACGCTCAATAACGCCACAAATTGACGACATAGTTTACAAAAAAACTTATATTTTATCCAGTAAGGACAAAAACATCTGTTCCTCACTATGTGAAAAATTTTCAGGCCCTTATAAAATTTAAAAAAATCTTTAAGAAAGTCTCCTATTTAATTCAGTCCATAAACAACCCAAATGTGGTAATTCATGCTCACATCACCCAACTGAAACCTGGAAACAAACCATAATTATATTTAAAAAAAAAAAAATTACCTACATCTACTTACCTCATCCTTCACAAGCATCCTGCTGCTACCATAAAAAAAACTAATATAACAAGTAAATTCAAAGCAAAAAGAATATTGAATGTTATTAACAATATAACTGGGAACCTGGAATGTGCACCTTCATTATAAATAAACTGTAAATTTTACATTGAACACCATTTACCCTGTAAGTACAAAAATTTCTTTTTTTCTAATTTTTTTCTTTGCTCTATAGAGGGTGTATTTATGACGAACAACCCGCGCAACGAGGAGAGCGCACCGGCCGGCAAACCGCCGAAGCGAGAGACGGGATCGAGGAGGAACGAAGCGGGGACGGCAGAGCTAGCCCAGGCCTGGAGACAACTCATGCGACAAACCGAAATTCATCCTGCCCTTTTCAAAGGTGCTTACTGCAGACGAAAAGGTGGACACCGCCCCGCCTCCTCACTCACTGTTACTGGGAGCAGGACATCTCTCACGTGGGAACGTGAGGCCGACCAAATTGGACTCACATCCGTAGATTTGTTTATTTTATTTTATTTGTTTTACACCCTTTGGGAAAGGTTTCGTTGTTTAGTTTTTTCATTGTAAATAAATTATTGTAAAGGTGTTCATTTTGGTTTTAATTGTTGCCCGTTGGTGTTCGTTTGGTTGAAGAACCTTGGCGTTGGCCGTCTCAAGGAGAAAATTGGTTAAACTCCATTGGGGAAAAGTAGACAATACTTGTTTTACTTTCTTCGGTAAAGGGTCTATCTTACCACTACCGATTTTCTTAGGTGGGCGAATAATGCGTTTTGATTTTTGTTTTCTGACCAGGTTCTTCACTTGTCAAAGTCTATACTCGTACTGAATGTAATACATATTCAACAATAGATTGTTTTGTATACTTAATTTTTATATACTAATGTGTGATGAATCGAACCCGAGCCATTTTACTAAGGATTTGCCCTTATTTTTCTTAATCACCTTTTCTATCAAGTAAACGTCAGGATATTTAACTACCTGCGATTTTTCTTGATAAAACCCTCCAGCAATTTCCTGTTTATTTGAATCCATCAATGTATACGATACAGGGTTTTTTTTTTAACTGTAGATACTCTAAAAATTTCAGTAGACTACGATGGAGTATAACCTTTACTAAACGTAGCCTTGTATTTCGATATTCTTACGTAATCACCAATCTTGAATTTTGCTAAGTTTTTAATCTTATTTCGTGAGACAAAAACATTATGTAATAAATGTGATTCAGTTCTACCTTATTTTAATGCTGCTGGTGCCATTCCGATAGTACGGTGTTTTTTATGGTTGTATTCATGGAGTAAATATTTTAACAATGATAGCCATTCGTAAGATCCTTGGAGGCTAAATTTCTTCCAAAACATTGTTTTCAAGGTTCTAATAGCTCGTTCAACTATAGATGCTTTCATATTACTGTAGGTAGAATAGTGATTTATTTCAAATTTTTAAAAGTAAGAATTTGCTTCTTTATTGTAAAACTCTTTATCCTGATCGGTTTGCAAATTTCTTGGTACCCGACCTTCAGAAAATTGCCATATTTTCTTCAACGCCTCAGCTATCCCAGACCCTTTTTTACTTTTCAATTCACTTGCCCA
>CM077102.1:36326248-36353356 GCA_039619505.1 Cimex hemipterus
GAATCGATTGAGAGATCGATTCTTTTAGATGAGTCGATTCTTGGGATCGATTCTCGATTCTTTTGCCCATCTCTACGGCCAGACCAGGCTGATTGGGCGTACATGATTGACACATGGGGATCTGCTTATGGGCCAAAGCCCGCTCAGGTGCCCCTTAGGCAGAAAAAGGTTACTTGATGTGTCCCACATAATAGATGTGTGCGCTGGCTCCATACAGAAAGCGTGCAGGCATGCCGCCGGATTTTAGAAGAGTCCTCGAGCACGGTAGCGAGTTTCTGAGTCCCCTGTACCGCTATTTAGGGGAAATTGTTTTGTTTTTTATTGTATATAGTATGTCTTATGTGGTATGTGTCTTTGTGTTTTGTCTGTGTGGATGTATTTATTCGCGTGAATGGTGAGGGGTGAGGGTGAATATAACGCCATCATCGCCTCTCGAACGATGAGAGCGAGTGAGTGTGGGTTCGGGGTATTAATAGAAGTACCTCATCGACCCGAATTTAGTTTAGTTTAAGTGTAGATCGGTGGAGGAATATCAGTACACCGCCGACCAAACGGAATGAGTATACTGTATGGAGGTATTTATTTGTATGAATGTAGTGTTTCAACGGGTATAGAATATAGAATATATAGATTTAGTTAGGGGCTGAAATGTCGGAAGTCCCAGCAAAAAAAGGTCTAACAAAAATAATAATATTATAAATATTGCTATGTTATAAGTTTTTTATCACTAAGAAATTTTGTACATGTAGTAGGATTTTTTGGAAAAAAATCTTCACTCGAGGAAATGGCCATTCATCCTACAGTACGACATGGCACAATTACACAGAAGACAAACACTTTGAGAGAGTAGAAATACTTTGATAGAATATAAATTATAATTTATGCATTGTATAAATTCACTTTTCCAAGTTCTATAAGTATTTCTAAATGTAAACTATGTTTGTAAATCCCAGGCCCTGAAGATGATCTCAATAAAAGATCGAAACGTTGGCATGATAAAGAAAATGTTTTTCTGATATCTACATCACACCAGACCGCATCTCAAGATATTTGAATAATAATCAGTTAACGGTCACTAATCTCTACACAAATCAATTTATATTACAAGCAGGAGTAATTGTTTGCCTGTCAGTCTGTATATGTACTGTACATGATGCTATTGATATTATACAACCCGCGACTCTGTCCTCACCGGATTTTATAATGTACCTCACCGCGACAAATCTAAAAAAAAGGCACCCTTTATTCGGATTATTAAATCAATATAACATTTTTCTTATAGAACGTTTTATATTATCTTACTTTTTTAATGAAAATCACTTTCTAGTGAAGTAAAATTCAGAGGGGTTTGTATTGTTCTGACCGTGGGTATGTTTCCTGAAATTATCATAATCGTATAAATATCACCAGGAAAATTTTTAATTGTTCAATTTTTCTTCATGTTAGTCAGTATATGCAAAAACCAGCAGGAAATCCAACCCTAAAATTTATTTTACACACAACATACGTTGAGGAAGTTACAAAAAATAGATCTACTACAGTAAATTTATCAATATTAAAAGTTTTTTTTTTTTTTTTTTTTTCAATTTGAGGACTTCTCTCATTTAAAATAAACCATTTACCTGTTCAATCCTAAAGGTACTATAAGCACTTTAGAAAGGAACAATGTTTTGTGCTTTAACATTCAAATGAAAAATACTTTCTAGTGTGTCTAACATATTGTTATCCTGAAAATAGTCCTTTTCTTAGAAAAATCCCTTTTATACATATATAATTTAGTGTATCGATATACAACCTAAAATCTAGGTTTTTCTCTTTTATCTTGGTAATGCGCTAGATCAATTATTATCATAAACAGGAAGTAAATTAAATTGGTAATTGCAGAAGTTGAAAAACTATGCTCTTAAAAAGTTTTTAACGACGAATTCATCTTCCATATTTTTTCAGGACTTTTACTCTCATAAATCAAAAAGGATAGGCGTAAAACAAGTCAGCAAGTTTCTCTATATCTGTTTTCTGTGAAGGTTTAAATAATGCGATACACAAAACATGAAATAATAAAAAATATTAATTTTTATGTTACTAACTCACTCTCTTCAGTGATTCTATCAAAGTTTACAAACTAGAGTATGGTTTGAGTCAATTAAGGGACCTAGACAATCCTCTTCTCCTAGAGGTAAAAGAAAAGCCTGCCCCCGGAGGAGTCCGTTGAGCATAAGCTTTATATCCGCAATTAGATGACGGTCGTAAATAGGTACCTATCGACAAAACCTCGACTAATGTTGTACCGTTTATAGAAATACGATGCAAGACGAGAGAAAATTACTATCTTAACATTCACATCGGCCATACCTTCCAACACCATTACTCTCGTTCTAAATTCAATTTCAATTTTTTGTCCAAAATTTGATAATCCTGTTGAAACTTACATACGTTACCGACCTTAGATTGATTCTTGTATCTCACCACCTTTTCAAATTATTTCCTTAATTTTTATTGCTGAGCCAACAAATCTAATCTAATTGTAAGTGGATCTCGTGTAAGCGGATCTGAATATACATTAATATTGTTTTTTAAATTTATCATACTCACCTAATTTGGTGAATTTTTAATTTTTTGTACCGTGCAATCTGTTATGTCGGTTTATTTTTGTTTTCAACTAATGTTTTGAATACATACAAGAAAAAAGACGGATCTAAAACTAATTATTTTATATTCTCTTTTTGTGTTGAATAGCACTAGAATCTTCAAGAGGTGATAACATAATATGAAAAAATAATTAAACAATTTTTAACGCATAACAAACTATTCCTATATAATTATATATAATATTTTCAACAAAATTTTTCTATAGTTATATGTTTGGCTTTTGAAAATGTGCGTCCAACCAATTGCCTACTTTACTTACCTTTTTAAATTCTTTCTTGCAACGATAACCACATTTTTCTAATGCCGCTGTTAATGTCCTTCGATGCTTTACTGCGTTCTTTCTTCTTTTGACGTCGGTAACAACTTGGAATGTTTATTCTTCTTGGCCTTTCGTGTTAAATTCTTTTTTTTTAAATATTTTTTGGCCATTTATATTTTTTAAACCACTTTCCATTTTCTGTTAATTTTTTGACATTTTGAACAAAAATAGATAAAACTACACTTTTGGATGTCGATGTTTTGCTGAAATTCGGTGTCTAATATCAACATTACGGAGTTCTTGTTATAATATTAGTTCTTTGACGTCTTAATTCTTATTTGTTTACCACGTGCACTATGTTAATAATAACATTGTAATCTGAAATGGAGTTATTTTTTACGTTTGCTGATTTAAAAAACATCATGATATCTTCTTTTTCCTCAGTTACAGATGTTGGTTTAATGTTTTCTTGGTGATTGATCAGCGTTCTCAGTTTAAATATTTTTCTTTCCAAAAGATAGTTTGGGGATGAAGCCAGGAAGACAGGAAAATAAATGTTGTTCCTGTCTTACATACATACGTATAAACGTAAAGTTATATAATTAAAAAATAAATACAAATACAAATTAAAAAAAAAATTTCTTTATTACAAATTAATTAAACTATAAATAAAATTTCAATTTCTTATAACTTGTAACTTGAATCGCATAACGAATCCAGAATCGGGAATTTGAGCCCTCCCAAAACCGCAGCAGGTTTGCCTCTTGTTAAAGTGAAGCAACCTATGGTGAAAAACCAAGTTCTCTCTGAATGAAATATACCGAAATGCGAAAAATGTATACAATGGCACGAGGGTTTCGGAGAGAACAGAAACCCACATCGCCTATAATCCTTATAACTGGTTTTACATGTAAACTAATACAACGTGACTTAAATTATTCCGGAGCTCACATAAATAAGACCATTAGTTTTGTTTTCCTTTTGAGATAACTAACAAATAATGCTGGGGAAGTTTTTAATTATTAAGGGTAAATTAATTAAGGTTAATTAAGGGTAAATAAGAAGCTGCTACGATACGAGAAGCACGGCCATTACGGTATTTTTCATAATTTTTTAAAATAAATAGTATGCTTTAAAATACCTGGAAGTTTGCAAGATTGTACCATAGTTTAAATGTCTTTTATAAATGTTCGAAACCTTTTCTCAAAAAAACATTTAATATATTGAAAAAATTTCTTAATAAAAAAATACTATATTCACTGTTTAAAAGCTACCTAACAGTTTCGATCGTTCTCCTATTTTAATTGCCGACAGGTGTTCACCATCAGGCCCAATGGTGGAATTATGAGGTCAAATGACATTGGTCGTTTGTAACTATTTGGAGGTTTCAGACAATTTACTGTTATGCGGTCTTATGGCTAATATTGTAAAGGTAGCTGACGTGCGGTTTATGCCTGGTTTGCGCCTGAATGATAAATTTTCTCCCATTTTAATTAAGGGTATACAACGCATTAAGTACTGTCCGACATTACAACGCCTACCAATAAATACTTTTCTTTTTAATTTAATTAGATCGACAATAACTTAAATTTTAATTTAATCAGCCATGGTCGCTTCAAACAGTTCGAATTCGTAATCGATTAATTCTGTGCAACTTGACTAATTTTGCAGCAGGTTTTTAGTTTTCAGGTCTTCCCTGGTAAATCCACTAAAGATTAAGTTGTACTTAATAACTTGGAACGTTGGCACGATAAAGAAAATGTTTATCTGATACCTACATCACACCAGACCACATCTCACGATATCTGAATAATATGTGGTTGGCATATTTTTCGACGTCAGAAAGGCCTTTGACCGGATGTGGTGGCCGGCAGTCATTGAAAGCCATATTGGACGACGCGTCGAAAATGATATATGCGCACTAATTTGCAGCTGTCTGAGCAACCGGAGAGTGACCCTACCAGAATATGGATGTGACTGTGAGCGGGTGGTTGAAATGGGGATACCGCAGGGTTCCGTGCTGGGCTCGTTTCTCTGGTCCCTCCTGTTTGATGGGGCATTGAGAGCCCTGGAGAGCGCGGGCTTTACCGCGTTCACCTACGTGGACGACCTGGCGGTCGTTATTTGTGCCAATACCAAGGCTGAGATAGAAGCGAGGAGCCGTACAGCGGTTGCCACCTTGATGCCATGGTCCTGGCACCGGAAAAGACTGAACTTATCCTGACATTAAACGTGCGATCGCCTCCAGTGATAAGAATAAACGGACAAACGCACCAGCCGTCGTGACATAACTGCGGGTTAAGATGTCTGCGGGGATTTAAGTTTAGAGCTAACGTACGGTATATAAGAGACAAAATCCCAACCCGCTTCGCTGCCATAAGGGCCATAAGTGGCGCAGCGTGGGGTAGGAGACACCGCAGCGGGAAGATATATTATTCGGCGCTGTGCCAGTCGGTCCTCCTATACGAGGCCCCTGCGTGGACGCGCAAACTGCGGGTGGCCGAATGGGCAATCGCCATGAGTGCCCAGAGAAAAGCATTGCTAGCTGTAACGCAGGCTTACCGCACAATATCAACGGACGCCCTCCAGGTCATAGCCGGAAGGCTACCCATTAACCTTCAGGCAAGAGCGGTGTCCGCAGCGTGGGAATTGGCGAACGGGCATCAGCCGAGTATCCTTACAACGACAGCATAGGAGGCCACCACATGGTTGTACGATGAATGGCAGAGCAGATGGAACGGTTCAAAGAAGGGCAGGCACATGTACCAGATATTCCCGAGTGTAACAGGAAGGGTCTAGGCTAAGCATATCCAAGTGGACCACTATATGGCACCGCTGCTGTCGGGACACCGCGATTTTTCGGCCAAATTATTTAGATTTGGCCTGCAACCAAGCCCATTGTGCTCGTGCGGACAAGAGGAGACAGTGGAACATGTCTTCGCAGCATGAGAAATTTATAGTATCTCTCGAACCCGATGGCTGTTTGGGACAAACACCGAGGTGGCTAGCATCAGAGCATTGCAGGGTATTATTGCTAGCCCAGATGGGTTTAAAGCGACGAAAAGATATTTGACAGCCGTAATGCGGAAGAATGGCTGGCCTGCGTAGCAAGCGGTGCCACCACAGCATTATGTCAATAGCTTTATAGCTACGCACACAGCTCTTCCCCCATTTCCCAGCCGGACGCCTCCGCGTTGGCCCATCCTGGGGGTGCCACGGCACCGCTAAAATCCGGCGGGGAAATTTTAGCGACGACCACTAGGCAGTGCAAGTAGAAACGTTACCTGCAAAGCCCTTTAAAGGGCGTAAAAGCGGGACACACATAGAAGAAAAGTCCTAAGTCCTAGGATATCTGAATAATTATCTATTAACAGTCACTAATCTCTACACATTTAGAAAAAGTGTGAATTGTGTTATAATTTTTGAAAGCTATTTTGAAGTTATCGGACGAGATAAATGTGTTGAATTTATGGCCTTGGATAAATGACATGGAAATGTATTCTGGTTTGTTTTTATTCGATGGAATAATGTAGTATTATTGGTAATGGTGGATGGTGTTAGTGTTGAGTTGTAGTTGTTGATTATTCTGTTAATTATGTGTTTAGGGTAGAGATTGTTATGGAGGATCTATTTGTTTATGTTTATGTTTTTGTGGTAAAATGATTCATGGCTTAGGGTACTCATTCTATGAAGTAGCCCTTTGGCTACTGTGTTTATTATTGTGTGAGGAGGAGGGTGAGATGCAAAGTTGAGGTAGCGATCTGTGTTTTTTGGTTTTTTATACCAATCTGTGATTAATGTACCATGTGGTTGTTTTATTATGAATATCTAAAAATGGTATTTTTTATTGTTTTCGATTTCATGTGTAAATTGAAGCCGTGGGCTAGAGCTATTACATATAGTATATATTAGATATATACATCTAATATAGTTTGAATTTGATCTGTGGGAACTGCTGTCAATATATCATCTACGTATTTAGTGAGGAAGAATAATGTGAAAGGAAGTTATAGTATTTAGTAGATGTGTCATGATTATGTCTGCCAGTCTCGGGCCTAGGTTGCTGCTTATGCCTATACCAAGTAGTTGTTTGTAAAATTGATTGTGGCATGTAAAATATCAGTTAACACTGCTGGGTCGGATCATTGTTGTGTGTCCTTCGATAAAGTTGTATGTGGTGTTATGTTAGGACATTTATCTTTAATAATGTTTAGTATTGTGTCTATTGGGATGTTGGTAAACAGTGATGAAACATCTATGAAGTGTGAGGGGATGTGGATATTATTAATTTTGTTAATGAAGTGAAATGAATCATTTACATTATGTGTTATATGTGATGTTGTTGAGTTTACAAATGAAATTATGCGTCTTAGAGGGTTTATGTCCTTTTGTGATCCATATAGTTGCGCGGTGTTGGTGAGTTGTTTTGAAGTGATTTGTAGGTGGCTGCCTGAACTATATCAACCGCATATCCCTGATATTTTATTCCTGGGCGGTCCAGGGTTTCGAGCAGTACATCAACTGTTAAGCTCCATTGAAGAGGTGTTAATATCCTTCCTTGCGGACATTCTTTTGTTGTGCTAACGTATGGTGTTTGTTCCTACATTTGTTTCAGCTATTTTAGTTCTTAGCAGTTCTCCAATCCATCTAGATGGTTTGGTCTACGTGTTTTTCCCCAGGGAGGCTTCCATTGATGTATGAGATGCATTGTATAATATGTTTTCATATTTTTTTTCTTATCGTATTTTCACTAATTTAGAGTTCTAATTTTTTCTGCTGAAAGCGTACAAAATACATAATATACAGCGATTATTTTTATATCTGCTTCCGTCCCCATTATTTGGCTTGGATTTAAAGTGATAGATGTATCGAATACTTTTGTGTTCACGAATAATCTGGATCACTGTGTAGTCTTGATGATAAAGCAAATTCAATTTGTAGACATATTTAATATTGTTTTACCCTGAATTTGATCTTAAAATAAATCGAAAGTTTGGCAATAACAATGGAGTTTGCTTTGTAATCAAGAAATTATAACAAATACTTACGCAATCATAAATTATTTCAAAAAGAGAAAATTTGACGAAATTACACAAATTGTGCTCATTCCTCTTGGGGCGCGTGGTGGCGACCAGTTATGACGTTCATTTTAATCTGCCTATTTTCGATGTTTTTCTGTTTAAGTAACTGGATGTGGGTAAGCCGAAATGAAAATTAAACAAATTATATCTTAGATATGGGATTGGAGTTGAGGTTTTTCTCTGGAAGATGTAATGTGTAACGTTCTGGGTATGGGGCGCAAGACCAACCCCGACGTCTGCGAACTAGTCATCACTAATACACTGTTCTACCTGCTTACTCGCAACAATACCGACTGCTGGACGGACCATCGCCTCATCGTGTTCAAGCTAAGACTTCGCGTTCTGCCCAAGCTCAGACCCCTGGGTCGGCAGAATGCAAAGAGGCTCAATATCCTCAAGTTGAAGACAAACAAAATTTCAGATTTCAGTTCTCCAACGCTTTGGATGACAAACTGGCAAGGACATCTCAGGAGAGACACAATAACATTGAAGAGCAATGGGCAGCCCTCAGGGAAACAATCTGCTCCACTGCCTTGGAGCATCTTGGACCCACAACTCATAGAAACCAGGATTAGGTTGTTGAGGACGATGCAGAAATCCAGGCCCTGCTGTAGAAGAAACACCGAGTACTAAGAGCTTACCAAAATGACCCCACATCGCCAACGAAGAAGTGCACTCTTACCAAGGCGAGTCAGAGGTTACAGATGACACTTTGGAGGATCTGCCTTTGCTACAAGGCTGAGGAAAAGCAAAGCTTTCCAGACAGACAAGACACAAAGCGCTTCTGTGCCGCCGTGAAGGCTGTTTATAAACCCCAGTCCTCCGTCTGCTTTCGTGCAGATGGCACTCGGCGGTTGACGGATGGGAAGCAGATTTTAGGGAGGTGGGCTGGCTTTAATCAAATCCTCAACTGCCCTTTTGTGATCAGTGATAAGGCCATAGCTCGCCTCCCCCAAGTGGGGGCCAGGATCAGCCAGGATCTGGATAGCCATCCAGGAGAAAAAGAGGTCAGAGTGGTTGTCAAACAACTTTCCTGTGGTAAAGCACCAGGAATAGATGCCATTCCTGCTGAAATTTATAGATGTCAAGGTACAGAAACTGACTGAGATGCTTCATTCGATGTGGAAAGCAGGAAAGGTCCCACAGCAATGAAAGATGTTAACATCGTGCACATCTACAAGAGGAAGGTTAACCGTCAATCCTGTGGCAATCACAGAGGCATCTCCCTTTTGTCAGTATCTGGGAAGATTTTGGCTCGCCTCAAGCTCAGCCGCCTTTTACAACACCTTGAGCACCGCCTCCTTCCAGAAAGCCATTGTGGGTTCCCTGCAGGACGTGGAACAGCTGACACTATATTCGCTGCACTCCAGCTTCAAGAAAAATGTCAGGAATATGCACAGTGACTTTTGTTGATCTGACAAAGGCTTTCCACACAGTCAGCAAAAGTGGCCTGTGGAAGATAATGAAGAAGTTTGGCTGTCATAAAATGTTTATTACCATTGTCCGATAATTGCACGATGACATGATGGCAAGGGTGCTGGATGAGAGGACGAATCTGAGGCCTTTGCTGTGTCAAATGACAAAAGAGGGCTGTCCTAGCCCCAACACTATTCAGCATGGTTCTCTCTGCCATGCGGACTAATGCTTTTCATGACTGCACTGATGGCATCTGTTACAGGATAGTTGGCGGGATATTCAACCGCAGGCCCTTGCAGGTTTTCACAAAGATGAAACAGGCCCTTGTCAGAGATTTTTTTTTACCGATGTCTGTGCCCTCCCTGCCAGTACATAACAGGAAATGCAACATAAAATGGACTGCTTCTCTCAAGCCTGTGATAAATTTGGTCAAACGATCAATACAAAAACCGAAGCCATGTTTCAGCCTGCACCAGGAGAACTCTACCATGAACCTTTCATCACAGTAAAAGGGCAGCAACTTCCGACTCCTGAGAAATTGACCTGCTTAGGTAGCTCGCTCTCGCGACAGGTGAACACTTGGGAGCCTCTTGCTTTGGACCGTATAACATGAATAAGCAGGCTCACCTCAGGAGCATGAGCAGCGTAAATTAGACGAGCTGCAGAGGCAAAGAAGAAACGCATAGGCCCGAACTACCTCCACATCCGGTGCGGCACTCACCTTCGTATGCTCGGCATGCAACCAAGGTTGCAGGGCTCGTATTGGCCTCAAAGGTCACCAGCGGACCCACAACCCTACACACCACCTCCGACATTGAAGTCATCGTCATCTTCGAAACCGAAAGACGAACAACAAAGGCAAAGTAAGTCATAAACTTTCAAAAACAAAAATTACAATACAATATAACAATATATACAACAACATAATAATGTAGTCAAGTAATTGTAAAATGAAATCTGGAAGTTTACTAAATACTGTTATGTTACAGTTTTTATATAGTTTATATTAGCCTCAAGTCTTGGTGCTGGAATGGTTGGTGGTGGATCCTAATCTGATTGTTTTTTAATTTTAATTAACGACGGTTATTTTTTCAGAGGAATTTTAGATTGAATTGGAGACGATGTGAATTGGAATCGTTGGGTGAGCCCCTGCCTAGAAAGGTCTAATTATGCTTTAAATCAAGTTTGTTTTCAATGTCCAATTTTGGTATTGAGTCAAGTACTCTTTTTAATCATTTATAACATCGATTTGTTTGCTGTCTTTTCAGCCTTGTGTGGGGATGCCAAGTCAGTTGAGTCCAATATAACGCGCCAGGTATACAATTTATACTCATTGCAGGTAAGATATTTTTAAGTATGGTAAAATTAATAGGATTGCACCCGACAAAGAGTCTGAGTATTGTGATTCGTCATAAAGAAGATCACGGCTTGGCAGATTATCATACATAATTCATGCGTTTTGATAAACTGGGTTAGAACAAAACCGGAAGCCATTATTCACTTGGTTTAATCTCAGGGGGAACAAGTTGATTTAGGCCAGATTTAGACGTCAGCTATGTGAGAAACAGACAAAACACATTTTCTCTTGAGGACGTACCAAGATCCACATGACACTGGACACACATGGGGTTGAGAGCACATAGATACCTATTGTATGGAGAGAGTATCACGGTAGAGCATAAATAACTGGAAAGAACGAAGTCAAGAAAGAAATTTACAATCCCGAATGACCTATAGAAGGACACGGCAGCAGACACAGATCGTTGTTCCAATATCTTAGGGACATAAATAGTTTTAATTGTCAATAGGATCTTTGTGTGATATATATTACTTATTGGAACGAATGTATTTATTTGCGTAGTGGAGCATAATCCCCATAAACAGAGGTATGTGTAGTATTTTGGAGTAGTGTGAATGCTAACCAGTTTCTAACTTGTTTCTTTGTTTTTCTGAATTCTCGAATGATGATGCCCTGAGGTAAGGCAAGAATTGTAAAAAGGATAAATAAAAGCAGAGTTGGTTGCCGTTATATAATAAACGTACGTACATATATTAATTCGGATTATTTTTATTGAACTAATGCCAATCCAATTAATCTAGTATCATAGTGTAGGGCGGAACGTGAATAGAAGGTACAGACCAGGCCAATATTCCTTTCTCGATAAAACGTAATTTTGTCGTACACACGCAAAACGTTTTAAAATTTATCGAGGTTTTATAAAAATTGTGTAACCACATGTTTTATTTTACTTATGATTATAAGTGTTATCAATCGAACAGACATACAAATAACACTTACTTTCAGTGAGTTTTATTTACATTCGAGTTTGTGATTATTAATTTTTCAATTTACCCATTCCTTTACCGAATTGTTGAGGAATTAGAAAAATGCCTCATTACATTCCTTAATTCCTTAATCGAAGTCTTTTTCTCTGGCAGTAGGTTGTGAGGTAGGTAGGGGTAGGTCGATGCCTAAGGGACAGGGAACCGTACAATAATAAAAATATTAAAATGATGTTATATTGATTTGAAGCTGTTTTAAATCCAAATGAATAGGAAATAAATATTCCAAACATACGACAAATTCAGCAAATTTTCTAAAAAGGAAACTTTCGCTATGAAAACCGATCTCAGGGTCCCGACCTCAGTTACAAAACAATTGCTAATATGAAATATAACTATTCCAGTCCTCAGACCGAAAAACGCCGCAGACGGTATCAAACTTTGTATAGGTAGTATCCACGTGTGCATGACGGTGAAAATGTTTACACCACTGACGCATCGAACAACAAAATAGCGTAAATACGCTCTTTATAGGATTCAAAGTTACGGTAATGCTCTCTGGTCTTCTCTTGGGCCGTGACCAACACGTTGCACGTTCCGTCAAAAATATCTGCAGATTTTTAAATAAGTAGAATTTATTTTAGGTCATAAGAAAAATCCCGAGTGGTTTAGACGACCTTTATATTGTTCTAGTATTCTCAAACTCACTATCGACCTCTCAAATACTTTTTGGTTAGTTTTGGTCATTAGAAAAAATGCAATAATTATCTTGTCAAGATCAAAATGACATAGGAGTCAAAACATTACTTGATTTTTTTGGATGCTAAAATAATAATTATATCGTAAGCCATCGGAAGTTGACACACGGACACTTACATTTGGGCCAAATTCCAGGTAATTAATTCGGCATGTAAAGAAAAGTTGGTCGAAGTGTCCCATATGACTGAACGGTGTAACTCTTTGGCTTTTTATGGATATGGCGTAGAATTGCCATTCGATATGAAAATCGTGTTTGAGCACGGCATCGAGTATTTGGGACGACTGTATGATTCCTGGCTGAAGAATTGTTGCCTTATTGTAAATAGTAATTATAGTTTTGTATCACTACAGCGTGTTGAGAGTGAATGTGTTTTTTAGTGTGAATTTATAGTATGAGGGATTATATGGGCGTAATATTGAGTACATCAATTAGGTTATTTATAAATGTGTGTAGAAAGTGATGGAGAAATAATGAGTATACCACCATCCTAATTATTTGATAAATAAACAGGAAGGAATGTATTGAAAACTGAGAGGTCGATCTAGGTTTAAGCGGACGACGGCACGGCTTTTCTATAAGCGACAAGAAATTAGTCGTCGTAAGAGCGTCTCTTCTTATTCTTGTGTAGGGGACGGTAAGGTTCCAGAATTCAATAAACCGGAGAGTATGAGCATATTCAGTCACACTTATTGTACACAATTCTTCTTTCTTCATTCTCTTAACAGTACTCTAATTACTCTAATTGCTAATTAATCTACAATTCAGCCACAACTCTGAATCTGGGATGAGTCTATCAACAAAGGGACTTACCCCATGCGATGCTCCCCACGACCAGTGTCCACAACATCTCTTCTCTCGATTTCTGAGTTGGCTCGATTGGTCGCAACGGCTGGTCTTCCCTGGCTCCCAGACGGAATGTGGCTGCTTCTCTCCCGGTCCTTGGTGTTGACTGCCTGGGATGAGCCTTGGATTTTGACTGGCTGGGAGGGGGTCTGTGTTTTTGACTGACTTTTGATTTTCCAGTCATCCCTTTTATATCGGGTCTCTCCCGGAGTAGGGGTGGAAAGGAAACTCAAAAGTCGGGATGGTTCTCACGCCGCGGTTGCGCCGACAAAGACGGTGGTCTAGCCAGGGTTGGCGCATCTCCAATTTACGATGTCCTCCATTCTTACCTGTCTACCTGGGCAACCATTTCTAAACTACATTTGCCAGATGTGTCACGTCGTTCCCGTCTGGGCGGTCGCACCCTTCAGAGTACAACTTTTGTCCATTTTCCTCGTATACCCATTTCGTTCTTATTTTACAATTTCACTTATCGCTGAGACGGTGTCCGGCTTACATAGGAATTGCATGCGTAGCGGTTGAATTGATCTAGCTGTTGACAGAGCACCCCGGAGCTCAACCTCGGTAGGTTGACGGATATAACCGACTACCAACACCCGAGTTAGGTGATTTTCGAGGACTGACGGTAATTTATTGTAAATTACAAAAGCTTGAATTGCAGGTCGTTGTAACAAGTGATAGGCAAATTCTGTTCATTTGAGATTATACGGATTTACATATTTCTGTAGATTTAAACTTACATAAATCCAATATCCATATGTACATTATAAAGTTGGAAACTAGATGTCTGTATACCTAAAATGCACTCACGTTTATGTTTGTTATTTACGAAAGCGAAATATTTCGGTTGAATAAAGTGAGGTAGTTGGCAAGCCAGGTAAAGGCGAAACTTCCCATTTCTTGCTGGTATCGTTTTCACCTTGTGATGAAACCTTAACATTAACGAAAAGAGAAAATGGTCATTTCACGCCTGTTAGCATCATAACGGGTCAAAATTCACTCTCGCAGCATGCCTGAAAAGATTTTCAATTCGCTCAACTATTAGAAAGGCACGCACAAAGAACCCTCCATCAATCTCATTTCTCTTTAATTCTCTCCTCCATCATTCAATTTCAGGTATTTTTAATTTGATCACGTCACATTGTTGTGACAACAATTTCCCTGCAATGCACATTTCGGTTCATTATTGAGAAAAATAACTTAACGTTTTCAATTAATTACTCTTTATGAAAGGTATTAGTTACGATAAAAAATTTAAAAAATTCAAGATGTGAGATTGAGTGGGAAGTTAGTGTCCGAGTGGATCAAGTTCACTATAGCTCTAGTGGCAGTGCAGCGGCGTATTTAGCCGAGGGTTGTGGGTTCTAATCCCGCTCGTGACCCTTAATTAATTATAATTGTTTCGTATGTTATATTATATGTTTTGTGTCATGTGATGATGATATATGTACGTTATCGAAGTTAAGTAATCCCTCGAAGAAGAATTATTTAAACAGAACTCTTCATAGAGATTAATTAATTGAAAAAGTTAACTAATCATTCGGACGACGAACTGTAATAGAGTTAACTATTAAATAAAATATTTTATTATATTTGTACATATAAAATGTTTTTAAATTGGACATCACCAACACAGACCTAATTCATATTTCTATTGATAATCATTATCATTCTATTCCTGAAACTTAATTAAACTATGAATATTCCAGTTCGACCGTTTTTACGAGAGGGAATTTGCATCGACTCAGAATAAACGTAAATTGTATAATGCTTAGTGTATAGATGGTTTTTTCACAGCATCAAGTTCTCTTTAATAGCCATAGTGTCGAGGCTAATATCAAACACAGATCAAAACAAACATAAACGTAACTTTTTAGAAATGGTTTACATCAACAAGTATAAACACAGCATCTACTGCAGGACGGACACATGTAAATCCAGTAGTAGCAACGTCAATATCATTAATCAGATTAATAACGAATAACCAAACACCTACAGACCAACACGCCAGTAAAATCTGGCGGCTCCAGACGGCCGCTCAACTTTCTTAATCAGAAAATTATTTAGAAATTGTGAGATGCGGTCTGGTGTGATGTAGGTTTCAGAAAAACATTTCCGTTATCGTGCCAACAAAAATGATATCAATAAAGATCGAAACGTAACACGATAAACATGATAATTTTCTGAAACCTACATTATACCAGACCGCACCTCACGATTTCTGAATAATTATCGATTAACGGTCACTAACAAACACACATTTCCACTTTCTTATATTTAATCCTGAAGCCATAGGTGAAATTAGAAGCAAAATGTGTAACAAATGTTCTTCTATATTATCAAATATCAACTACAATGAAGTTAATGAATCCAATAGCATCTCCAATCACACAATATCCGTATTCCAAAGATATTGAAGAAAATAGTCTGGAATTCCTTAAAAAAGAATAAAATATTAAGGTTTATACTATTCCCCAGTATTTAAAACTATGGAAGAAAAATCTGACCAAATATACTTCTCAGATATCAAAAACAAAAATTTCCCACGATAAACATTAAAAGATACTTTTCAAATAATTAGACAGAATCAAATCCTCTGAAAAGAAGAGAATTTTTTAAATTATCACATTGGTATAAAAGCTCACAGAGGAATGCATGAAGTTTACCAAAATATATCAAAACGATATTATTGGCGAAAAATGCTAAAAGAAATAACGAAAATAGTTAATAAATGTTCCCTAAGAAATAAAACACGACAGGCGGCATGAAAAACAAGTATACAGAATGACACCTAATAAACCCTTACAAATTGTTTCACAAAAAAACTCGTTGCGTATGTAATAAAAGCAGCTATTGCTGACGAAATAATTAATTGCTTAGAGCAGTATTTTCCTACCTTTCCCAACCCAAAAATATTGTAGTCAAATTTTACAACGGCATTGATTTTAAAAGCAGGTTAATCAAACATTTTCTCCAATATAAGAGCGTAGAAACACACTTCACCACACCAAACCATTCCGATTCTAACTGTTTAATAAATAAAGCCCACTCAAATTACTCAAATTGAAATAATGAACATCATAAAATTCGAAAAAAAATAAACTCTAATCAAAATTGTATGTTTTCTTTAATAGCGCACATAGTAGATAAATACTTAACATTCAACAAGTAATTGACAGAGATGGACTAAAATATTTAATTAAAATATACACAAGATCTAATAAATCACAAACAGAACGAACTCACTTTTGGTGCTACATCTATACACAAAAAAACGTCTTAATGAATTGTAATATATTAATTGGTCAAGCGGGCTGGAAATTAGTGAATTTAATATAAAACGATCATCACATTCCACACAACAAACATTTCTACATAGTATAATTTTTCAACAATTTGGCTTTCTTTTCCCTAATTATCCTTGTGTCTATACAATCCTGAAATGATAATCAGGCTGACCGATTATCCTCGTTTTTTCCTTCCTCCTTTCACCTCAAAGAAGCCGACATAACATATAAAAATATCTTTCTGTCTCGACTTCTTTTCGAGTGTGGCGACCACAAAGCAAATCTGAAACCAATGTTTCGACTACCAGATAATCTCTCAATGAACTCTGCAGAATTAGTCGCAATATTCAATGCACTAGAATACTCGAAACAAAAATAAACTAGGCACTCTGGTGGTCTGCTCTGATAGTAAAAGCGTAATGGAAAAACTAAAAGGGAGTGAGAAGGGTTTTATCACGGAGCATTTACTAATGAGAATTCTCCACTGGATCCAAGAGAAGAAGAAGAAGAAAAGCTGTTGTATTTGTTCAAATATTTACATTAGTACAGTTTGCAACCTGACTCTTTTTACAATTTCATTAGAAGTGCGAAAGACACTGGGCTCTATGACCTTCTACAACTTCGGTGTTATAATCAATTTTGTATTTATCCTTTTACTGGGTTTTGCGGGGAAAACTTACAGAAAACCCGCTGTCATTCTTGATTTATTATTACTTTATTTATTTCATTTTTTTTTTTGACAGATGACAAATATAAATAACTTACATGTACACATTTGTAAGTTAAGAATAAACCTAGGATGTATAGTGTAAAAGAACGAATAATTAAATAGCATGAGTAAATAGCATGAGTATATTTAGTTCTGTAATAACTTAAATACTGAGATAATAAGTTAGCAAATAAATAGTTAATAAATTTGATAATAAATAAATATGTACGTATATACATTGATAACTAGGTGATTGCATACTTGTGCATATGAACTCACTTGTGTCCACACTCTAAGAATGAATAAATTTAAATAAATAACTAAATAAATAATTAAATAAATAGCTGAATAAATAATTAAATAGTTAGGTAAATGTAACGTGTGGGCATGCGTGTGTCCCAATGTACAAGCGTATGTTCTATAGGAATATATAAATAAACATATAAATAAATACATAAATAAATAAATAAATAGATAATTGGTCCAACTTTTGTTTCTCCACCCGACAACTAGCTTTTGAACTAAGTTTTGCATTTTGTACAACAGCCTTTCCAGTCGGTTTGTTCTGTGCCTTTGATACAGACGGCGCACTCTATTTTTTATAGTAATGATTGATTTTATTCCTAATGGATGCTCTCTGATTGGGTGCATGGGCACTTTTTGTGGTATACTTTGATTGGTTGCGTGTATAAGGGTGTTTGTGAAGTTTGTTAGTTCGGATTCGAGTGATTCTGTGGTTGACACTGTTGGGGGGAGGTTGATTTTATTATTAAGTATGTTACGGAATTTTTTCCAGATGGCTTTATCATAACAAAATCTGGGTTTCTTAGGATTGGTTTTGTTTTGGGAGGACAGCTTTAGAAGTACAGGGTTATGATCAGAGTTTAGGAGAGAAAGACTGTGGGGGGTCGAGTACCCCTGCAGGTTTTTTATTATAAAGAAATCAATGACACTGGGGATTCTAGATGAGGGAGGAAAGAAGGTAGGGGCGTCTGGGCAGGCCAAAATGATGTTATTTAATATAGCGTAATCGTATAGAATGTTGCCATCTGTATTGTTGTAAGCGCAGTTCCATGCAACGTGCTTGGCGTTGAAATCTCCTAGTAGTATTACTGACGACTGGATGTTCAGAAGCGCCGCAATGTCCGATAGTATTAAGCGTTTTCTAGGGGGCTTGTAACAGGTGATAATAGCTATTTTTTTATTATTATTATTTAATGTAATAGCCGCTCCTACAGCTTCTAAGGAGTGGAGCGCTGGAAGTAGTATAGGCTCGTGTTTGCAGTCGGTCTTTATAAGAATTGCTACTCCTCGCCTTGGGATGTCGGCCAGCTAACGCCACAGTTAGCACATTTTGGGCATATATTCTTGGCCTTATCAGGGCAGTCCTTCGTTTCGTGTCCCTTGGCGCATATTGAGCATTTTGGATTCTGATGACAGTAGGTGGAGAGGTGACCTTAGTTTTGACACTTGAAGCATCTTAGGATTCCTCATTTGTCTCTGTACTTTTGCCATTGTACCCTGCAAATAGCATACGGTTTTGACTGCCGTTATTTCTTGTGTGAGAGTTCCCTTTTTGAAGTTAACGACGAAAGTTGGGAGAAGTTCGGGAGGTTCATTGTCCCTTCTTTTCCGAAACAGTTGAACTTTGTCAGGTTTTAGGCCCTTACATTCAAGATCCGACTGAATTTTCTTCTGTTAAGGTGGCGGGGAGGTAGAGTACCATGCGCGGTCCAGACTCACGCTTAAGAGGGTACGTGTGAAATTCCACTTTAGACTTGGCTAAGTATTCCGTAAAGAATTGGTGGTCTTCTTTGAATTGTGTGTAAACTATTACCCTGTCTTTTTTCATTTTCAGTTCGACATTTTCCAATAAATTGGGTTTTAGCTCTTCCATTTTCTTGTTGAGAGTCTCCTCCATTACTATTGGAGGCATTTTGAAGCTAGTTGCATTTTGTTGCGTTTTTGATACTGGAATATTCTCTGCCAAGCGTTGAGATTCACAGTCTGAGTCGTCTTCAGAGTCGGACAGAGGGGTATATTTATTAAATGTATTCAGTTTGTAAGGTCTATTTGTGTTGGTCAGGATTTCGGACCTCTTCCTTTTGGCTGGTCTGCCAGTTTTGTTGTTTACCAGTATAAAGTCGTCAGCGGCTGCAACCTGGTCATGGGTGTTTATGTTTGGCATGGGGTCCTTATCATTGTTATTAGTTGCCATGGTTACGGCGTTCCTGTCGAGGAAGGAGGGCAGGGGCTGAGTCTGGTGGGGGGGAGCCCCCTCCAGCTCGGTGAGCGCAGGAATGCCGAGGCCAACACCGACACTTAGCTCACCTGATAAGACTTGTAAGATTTTTGATCGGTAGTTGAGGGCCTTTCTTTAATTAGTAGAAGCCACCCGCTGCACAGTACCGGAACAGCAGCAGTTAATTACCGTCCGATTGTCAGGTAGTATGCTTTTACCAGGTTACGAGAACGTTGGCTGGGAAGAAACCGATTTATGATCATAAATGTCAACAGATAGCGGAGACGATGCGTCTGCGACCGCTGCCGGTTGATAACTGACTTTCGCCTTTTACTGCATCCAAGAAATACAATCGGATGAGCTGGAAGTTTCATTAATGTGGATACAAGCGCAAGTGGGGATAAAAGGTAATAAGATAACTGGCAAATTAGCCAAAAAACGCAACGGAGTGTGGAATCACATTGGCCATACCAGTTCCAAAAAAAGACCTAAAAGATCTGTACATTTGACTCTTCTCGGGGACGGGCAATTGGCGTATCTGCAGGAGCCAATATTTTAGGAGAATTTTCCCCTTAGTAGGACGAGAGCATTGGCATAGTGGAGATTGCTACGTCAGGGCGCAGACCACGACCAAAATTGACTGCTGACAAATCACGGGCTATGTGGCAACTATCTCAAAAGGATAGGGAAAAAGGATTCAACTGAATGCCAGGTGTGCAGTTGCGATGAAGATCTCCAGCACATCATAATGAGATGCAAAAGATAAAAAGAAAAAAGACGTAGCATCTTAGGAGAAGATATTAACTACGAAATTCTTCTTTCCTCATACACCAAAAGAACATACAATAAACTGTATGAATTCTGGTGCAGGCCAAAAATAAAAATATAACAAGAGAAAATAAGTATTGAACTTGAAGTTAACATATGTAATAATTCTTTTGTTCATAAATGGTTGTATATATTAATTATAACAAAAAGAACGTTAACGGTATACGTATTGGTGTTATTTTTCGACATTTTTATATGAATGGTATTAGTCTTGATATTTTTATAAGTTTAAATTTGTTATTGTTGTTGTATATTTGAAAATTGGCTTCGTGCCCTCATAATAGGTAAATATAATAAACTAACACAAAATAAAGAATATTTTAATATGATGAAGAAATATCTCAGCAATATTAAATTTAATTTGTTGACTTACTTTGGCGAGTTTAAAATGATAAAAGGTCAGCAACATGATTTACTAAGGCCGATAGAGATGATCAAAGATGTACAAATTTGAAGTATAAATATAAAAAATTCATGAATGTAATTCAACAAAAAATCAAATCATAGGGGAAATAGGACGTCCTTTCTGTACGAGGTGTAAAGAGCATTCTAACCAAACAGGGACAAATACTTTCCAAATTAGATCTTTAATGAGCGTTCTATAGGTGCGAGTGCCGGGAATTGGATACTCCCTAGCTATTACCCAGGCCATTAACTCTAGCTCTTCTAATCTAGAAAACAAAACTACCACCTGGCTGGGCCGGATTACATAAAGAGCTCTTCGGACTAACTTCATTTTTCAACCCAATTATGCAATCCCCTAGGGTTATAAAGGTAATAATATCATTCATACAGTTTGCACCAAAAGGCCTAAGAAGGATTACAAAGTTTGAAATAAATATTTTCAAGGAAGAAATTTATCTAACGAATAATCTGGATCATGGTATGGACTGGATGAAAAAACCAAGTCAAACGTTACCATCAAGCTTTTGACCTATTTTAACGTTTTTGTCAGTGCAAACCAATCATAAATATTTCGAAATATTGACAGGACTGTGACAACATTTGACAATGTTAGAAATGAGAGAAACTTGGTTATGTCAATTTGTAGACATATTTAGGAATGTTTTGCCCTGATAATAACTTCAAAATAAGTCGAATGTTTGAGAGTATCGAATATAGAAAGTCTGAACTAGGCGATATGACCGTATAACAAGTAATTGACTGTCATAAACGAAGACACCATCAGAGAAAGCACGGAACACATTTAGTCAATGTTACGCCGGGAGACGCTACACGATAGTACGCGACGAAAATCCAAACTCCGATTTTCCACAAGGTTGTATTATCCCCGTGCACATCTGCCCGATGTAACGCCAAGCTAACCTACTCTACGCTCTGTGATCCCTACTGTCCAGATTTTCGTTGAGTAGCGTCGAGCACAGTCGAATATAAAAGAACCTGAAACTCATATTTTCATTTAAACTACATGTATTATTGTTGTTATATTAATTACATCATACTTATTTTAATAACTGAGATCAAAATTTCATTAGTTTTTATTTCAAAAAATTAATTTTAATTGTTTCTGTAAAAAATCGACCAAACACCCGAATACCATTTTTTGATATAATAAATTTAACTAACAATTTTGTTAATTAAATGTAACTAACAATTTATTTCATGGCTTTGTTCATACCATGTTCGTCGAGTAGCATTAGAACAGGATACCCATACATTTTGTAGTTAGTTTATTTCCAGCTATGAATAGGTAATTTTGTCGTAATATTCAGTATAACGTTTTTATTTTAATATAACCCAAATTAAACGCGATCAAAAATTCATGACATTTTATAAAAAAATTTAATGATGATGGTGAATTTATCAATAACCTTATCTAAAACAATTAAATTTAAGTAGCAATGCAAGAACAAAAGAGGCGTTGCGATTGAGAAACTAATTTGTGATACACGCGGCGTGACTGAAAGCGACGTATGCTTGCGTAGGGCAAATGTGCACCAAAATGTGGCAAGGCGTCAGGTAGTATTGGGTAGCGTCGCGTGGCTTTCATCGGGTGTTCTCGGCTTAACTGTTGTTCAACCGACTACTGGTTTCCTGGGTATTACGAAAGCGTCTGTATCGATTTCTACCTTTTTCGAAGATAAATGGGATCTGAAAATATGGATGCTTTGTAAGCTCGATAATGAGGTGGATAACGTAGGAAGATTGGGTAATGGAACGATTTTGGAGTGTAACGCTTTGTGAACTCACAGTTCAATTCCGTACATCCAGATTGGTTGTAGTAACGGAACATGAGGCGTCCGTTTTATACTGAAATTTCGGTCAGTTTTCAAGTAACCATACGAGTAGTTTATCTCAAGTTCCATATTTTGATGTTATTTTTGGGGGTCCTAACTAACAATAAGTCTTTTGTCGATTTCAGAAACCTCAATAACGGACGAAATTAGTTGTTGGGAGATTGGAGGGACAGTGAAGATTATTGGGTGGTATTGGGTTTCCTTGGGTTTGATTCTTCATGTCGAACAGATGATACTGGAAATCTGATGGATATACTTGTGTCTAGGGATGCTGAAATGATGCACAATTGAAAGGAAAAAATCACACGGGAAAACAACAAAATATACAAAAGTGAGTACAAGAAATGGGGACACTTTGAAAAAGCATTGAAGAGAGTAAATAATTTATTTAACTATACTTACGGTGGTAACATTTGTGTTTTGCTGCTAGAGTTTGTTCTAGAAACTTTCCTTTTGATTTCTGAAAAAGAAAAACAAAGAAACTATTTTAGTGTACAATTCAGAAATATTGAATAGCAAACAAAACAACACAACTGGAACAGCGAACATGGAATTCATGTAGAAGAACCATCGCAATGTCTGAATGTAAAACAAAAAAACTTCCTCTTGATAAGAATTCTAAAATAATACACCCGAAATTTCTGGGAGGTATCAATTGAATTTGCTTTCTTCTTCCAGCATACTTGATCGTTTTTGAGTTCGTAAATAAAAAAGTGGTCGATAATAAAGAAAAAATCTTAAAACAATTACACGTTTCTTTAAAATTTATTGATTAATAATTTCCATATATTCCGGCTTTTACCCTACTTACAATGTACATTGTGTCTAACACATGTGCTTTTCTGAGGTGTCAGCTGTACTTGTTACAATTACTGAAGGCAGGCTTGGCAAGCTGTTGAGTTGCAGTCATGGGACGTTGAGTTCTGCCAGCTCTCTCATGTTTACACCACTGCACCTCTATTTTTCCTCAGCTCTCTTCATCTTTTCTTCTTCTTTTTTGTAATTTGGTAATTGTATTCATACCGTGGACAATTCCATTTCAATGATACCATATGCATTTTTCATAATTTCAACTTTTTCCATTTTTCACTCTTTTCTCTCGTTTTATTACGCTCTTTTCCAGTCTTCTTCGTCAGATAACAATGGTAAACTTCCAAATAAGTGAAGATCATAAGCAGGATTGGAAATCATATATTTATAGGGTTATCTACATTTAATGTACTTCTGCACCAACGAGATACTTTGTCTCTCCTGGAGCAAGATGAAAGCCAGTAGGGTTACCAAGATTGTCCACAGTGAAATAAATGTTGCAATCCTAATATTGCCTTCCACAAACAGCCTGTTTGTCAACATCCCCCTTTTTATGAAGCATTGTGTTGATGTGCTTGGACGATATCGGTCATCGTAAATTGCCCTTTAGCATCCTTAGACAGTGCGTCAAATAATAATAAGCCATCTGATTTCCACCATTGGCTAAACCACGTATGAGTGACCCTAAAATCCCCAAAATCTGGAAGAATATTTGGAAGTTTATGGGCTAACTGATCTTTCATTATCTACTTTAGTAATAAGAAAAGTGTTTGCAACCTTTGTATCTTCACACTTGAAATCGATTTGGAATTTCTCAGTTGTTTTTTAAACACAAATTGGTTACAATTTTAATTAATTTAGTAAAATGCACATTACTGTAATACCGATTTCAAATAAGGACCAAAATGAAGGTCATTCCCTGGGTACATGAAGGATGAGTACGATACCAGTTAATTTTGTTATATTTAATCTATTGTAGGTTTGGTTTAATTTTAAAATAAAACCCAGCATAAATAACATAATTAAGTAGTCATTTGCCTGGAAAATTTGATTAAATTCACAAATTCGTCCGTTTTATTTCAAAGATCCAAAGTGGGCCGGTTTATGCCCTATTAACTAGAACCTTGAAAGGATTCCCAGTTAGTTAGGAAGCTTATTTAGTTAAATAATCGAACAGGGAACCTGTGTGTTTACCATCAGCATTCCACTCCATGAAATTAAGCACTAATTGCTAAGTCCATTTAAATCAAAAAAGGGTTTTGGTAACGAAGGAGTGGAGCTTCTTCAAGTTAAAATGGAAAGAAATAGGGATTATAAAAGAATAAGAAAATAGTTAAGAATTTAGATAAAGCTGTTATAAACTCATAAACCAGCTAGGAAAGTTTTTCATGTTTTTAACAAAGTTATTTCTACATAAATGATGATAAATGATGGAATGATCGTGGTGTTCTATACTTTCTAAAATGATAGTTCCTACTCATAGTAAGTTGTTTTGCAACGATCCGGATTCCGAGCCTTTTAGCTTATCGTCAGGTTGAAAGAATTCTACAACCATGTCTCTCGACGTGCATTGCCAAAGTGAAACCGCTGATACCTCCGCCAACGCGACGCTTCAATTAGCAGCTGATTTTTAATGACGCTCAATTTAGACGTGAGAAACGCGGAAATTGTAACGCAAATAAATATTAGAATATTAATTATTTTGACGTTTGATATTATTTATGTACATAAGAAGAAGGAGAATTAAAGAAGGAAAATTATTCTAACGTAAAGAACAATTATAATTAATATAAATTATGTAATAAAAATAATTATGCACCCAACATCTAATATTATTCGACCCTGCAACCAGCTCAAACAACTTTCAAGGTACACAGAAAACCAACACAGTGAGGGAGTAGAAATACTTTGATTGAATATAAAAGTTCTTTCATTTTTGCTTGTAGAAATTCAATTTTTCCCACATCCTTCATGTGTGTATTAAATTTAAGCAATGTTTGTAAATCCCGGGACCTGAAGATCTTGGCATGATCAAGAAAATGGTTTTTTTTAAACCTACGCCACACCAGACCCCATATCTCGATTTCTAAATAATTATATTTTAACGGTCACTAATCACAATTCTTAATCCGCATTTCTCTAAACATGTATAAAAGCACTAATCCCCAAATATCTTTGCCTTACTCTTATGATAGCCTTCTGCCCGTCACTCTGTCGGTTTAAAACTAAACATTGTACAGTTTTGACAATAAAGTTTCCTCTTTTTAACAATAGTCTTCTTCGAGCGATCACTTAACTGGCGTCCGTAACAGGGACCGCGAATAGCTAAAGTTTTAAAGCCGTGACCATTAGTCCCGCAGTTGCGACCATTTGACTCAACGGAAATTTTAGCTTGCATATCGGTGCTTTGATTGCGATTCAAAGAAACCTGCCGTTACGTAAAGATTGAAGAAATTCTTGCAGTGACCATTCGTCTCATCCAGGAAGAAACATCTTGAAAATCGCCGAAGAAAGAAGAAAGAAGAACCAGCTCCCTGGATAAGAAGAAAACTACCGTAGGAGTAAGTATTTTTCGTTTTGGAAGAGGAAATCTGGGCCATTAATGTGTGTTGTAGAACGCTCATATAAAATAAAATTAAGGGAAAACATGATAGAAGTTTTTCTAAGAGTTGGGCTAGTCATAAGTTATTACAATTTATCAATATATAAATACAAGATTTATCAGCCTCTAGACTGCTAGAGGGAACTGTATATCTTATCAATATGATTTCTTCTAGGTTTGAGCACAAGTTAACTCTTATTTGGATACCAACACATATGGGACACCTGGTAATGAAGAGGCGGATAGCCTGGCCAAAGAAGGCTCTAATACTGCATTTGTCGAGCCACAACCGGTATATTACCTCCCTCTATAAGCACAGCGAAAGGGAGTATTACAAACTGGGGGATGAAACAATTCCTTAAGGAGTGAAATCTATCAACACAGACACAGACAATAGAAAGAGCTTGTTAAGGTGATCAAACCAGCAGAATCAAAATGGCTATTCTCTAACTCAAGGAAAGAAAGTAGGAGGGAATTGATAGTTATCCTGAAGGGCCACTGCCCACTGAAAAGACACGTCCCCCTAATGAGTATTCTAACACATCCTTTCTGCCGGTTTTGCGAAATAAAAAAAGAAACGGCAAAGCACTACCTCGCAGAGTGTGATGGGTATGCTAGGTCTAGATTTGCAATCTTTAACGGAGCGGACATCACCAAAACACTCTCCGAGTTAAAATGGTCCAAAATCTGGGGATTTGTGAGTACGTTCAAGAGATTTTTGAATGCCGACCATGGCCCGGACTTTTTAGGGATGGGGTACAAGACCCCTCTGCTCTTGGTCACCCACCCTGCAAAACACAAACCCACCCACACGCGCGCGCGCACACACACACACACATACATACATACATATATCTATCTATCTATCTATCTATCTATCCATCTATCCATCCATCCATCCATCCATCCATCCTTCCATCCTTCCATCCATCCATCCATCCATCCATCCATCCATCCATCCATCCATCCATCCATCTATCTTTCTATCGATCTCTCTCTCTCTCCCTCTCTCCCTCTCTTTCTCTCTCTCTCTCTCTCTCTCTCTCCCTCTCTCCCTCTCTCTCTTTATCTTTCTCTCTCT
>CM077102.1:36353756-36380362 GCA_039619505.1 Cimex hemipterus
CTCTCTCTCTCTCTCTCTCTCTCTCTCTCTCTCTCTCTCTCTCGCTCGCTCGCTTTCTCTCTCCACTTTTTGTCTTGTGATATATCTCTCTCCATATCGCATTGTTTCTCACCTTAATCGCTCTTACTTTGTTTTTTGTTTTTTAATGTTTTTTTTATCTGACTCCTCTCTAACTATCCCACCCCTCACGCTCTCTCTTTCCCACTTTCTCTCTTTCTCCTCTGTCTTGCTCTTCTTTTCTTTCTTTACTTTGTAAATTACTCTTTTTTATTTGTGGGAACTTTCTCAGCTGTACAATAATTTGAAAATTCAAATTGTCATAACGTTAAAATCTTTGTTTTTCCTCCAAAAATTCAAAATGTGCGACTTGATGAAAGTGGCAGTGTTTTAGAAGTTAAACATGAATTTCAAAAAGAAATAAATACTCTGTAATTTGATGTCTCTCTTTCATCTGTTTTAACCGTCTCTTTCTTTAATTACATTACTTTTACTCTTACGTTGTGTTTTTTTTTTTTTTTAGGTTTTTCTCTTTTCACTAATATTTCCTTGATCTCGTTTCATTTCGTATGCACTTTCTTCTACCTTCCCCCCTCTCTATATATCTATTTATCTATCTCTTTCTTTTTCAAACTTTCTTTTTTTCTCTTCCAACCTTTTTTTGTTTTTCTAAGTTATTCTTTTCTCGTAGAGACTTTCTTAGAATTAGAATAATTTAAAAATCCAATTTGTCGTACCTCATATACTATTAAAAAATGACAATGTGTGACTTGCTTAAAGTGGCAGTGTTTTGGAGGTCAAACATGAATGTTTAAAAAAATAAATCCTCTATAATTTGGTGCCTCTCATCCTTTATCTGTTTTAACCTTCTCTTTCTCTTTCTCGTTCTCTCTCCCTCCTCTCTCTCACTCTCTTTCTCTCTCTTTTTCTTTCTTTCTTTCTTTCTTTACGTCTGTTGCCTACTTTGAATCTTTCTTTCACTCACTCTATCTCTTTATCTTTCTCTCTCTCTCTCTCTCTCTCTCTCTCTCTCTCTCTCTCTCTCCCTCTCTCTGTTTTTGGGTTTATTAAAACTGTAAACTTATTTTATATTTGCTTTATTTCGTTTGTTTAAATTTTAAATTTAATTCCTTCGATTCTGGAGTACAATTATTATAATTAATTTCAAACATCGCTTTATTGTCACTTATTTAAACATACACTTTATTTGAATTGTAATGAGTATTATGGGCAGGGAAGTGTTAAGGAATTAAAAGGATTGAATTTTCCATTTTATTTTTCATAACATGTGAGATGTTGATGGAGCGTAATCTGGAAAAATTGATATTTAGCGGATTCTAGAAAGTGAGAGAATTAGAGAAAATTAGTGTTTCGGAATTGAGTTGGTTCGCCCTTTCTCGCACACCGGTATTCACCCGCTCACCATACCTAAAATGCTAATAGTTTCACTCGCGGAGGGCGGGTAGTTTCCTTATAAGTGCATTTGGAATGTTGTCACAACCTCACAACCGGACTTGTTTCTTTAGAATTTTTTAATGTTGCTTCTAATACAATTGTCAGGTCTAAGACCTTTTCCGTAACGTTCCTTTCAAGCTCCAATTCAATTCCCAAATCCAGCCGTTTTTTAATTTGTTTAATCTCTATAATCAATATAATATGACCGATCGCTCCAGACATTTGCATAATAGTCTGCGTGCGCATAAGTTACCATTGAGTCGTTGATTTTACGGTTCGGAACCATAGGTGGCTTATATTTCCCGGTGATGGCTTTCTCCAGACCTTTCTCGTGTTCTTGTCGCTTGTTAATCCTTTTATATGGTTCTGTAGGGAGGCCTTCCCAGCTAGAAACCAGGAACACATTAACCGATGCGACGCAATGAGACGCTACCAGACGCAATTCACAGTACATTTTTTCGTAAGGCTGAATTACTCCCGTGCACGTCTGCTCGATGCTACGCTATGCTAACCAACTCTACGCTCGGCGATCTTCCCTGTCCAGATTTTCGTACGGTCGCATCGCGCACAGTCGAAGACAAAAAACCGGACAATCACATTTTTGTTATGGTCTTTTAGTATGGCTATTAGTTGATGAAAAAGAAAGAAAATAATCTAAGAGTAACAGTGCCTATGCCGCCCAACCTCTCCAAACACCTTTCTCAAACCCGCCGAAGGAGTTGCCAGATTAACGAATTGAACCTTACCTGTTTGCGAACTTTGTTGAGTAGCAGTAGGCGCACACTCCGCTGAAATGCTTTGACCTCCAGATTCCGCACAAAAATAATAACGCGCAAACATTCACGGGCACAGAAGGAAAGTCAAAAATAAACAAAATCGAAAATTTCAGGTCGAGACATAAGTCAATGAAAGTAGAACACAAAAAACGCATCTATACTGGATGGCGGATCAGCCGCGTTTTTCATAAATCAAAAAGTAGCAAAAACACATGTCAACACTAAAATCAAATATCAGCCATTTGAACAATCCGATTCGACCCGGGAACTTAGAGGCTGCTTCCTATTTGTGACCTTCGTAAAGCTTGCATATTGCCAGCGTTACTACCCCGGCCTCACGGGTGACGTTGCGGCCGGACAGCAGCATGTAGGAGTTGAGGACGCGATGATTACGCTGAATAGTCCCTTGAATGCGGGAGTGAGCGAATGGGAGCTGGTAGTTAATCATCTGCTCTGACTCGATTTATGCTTTGCATTGTTGTGCGTATGACAGTCGTGGTACCCTTGAGGAAGCGGAGGGTCGAACCACCTAGGCTAGATCCTCGAATGCGCATGGCAGGTGTAGGCTGAGCTCGGTAAGGATCTTTTTAACCAAGGCAGTGCTCATTTCAGGTGTAGTTAGCAATTCCACTTTAAACTAAACCGTTGTCGGAGATTTCCCAGAAGTTTCTATGCTAGAGGGTCCATACACTCAGGGAAAGAAATAGAGTCGCTTTCTCTGTGTGATGCATACGACCCGATGCGCAATGATGGCCCGACCATTCGGAGTGGACAACCGGAGGTCGAGGTTGTCCTTGGCCCTCACGGTCTGGGGCGCCTCTACACTAATGCGGCGGCGGGAACACTGCTCCGGCGTATGCAGAGGTGCGTTTGCTCTCATCTTGACTATCAAAACATCCGGTAAGTCCGAATAGGGCATGTGCAGACTCTAAAGACCATCTTGTCTTGTTGATTAAAGGCTTTAAAAACTTCATTGGTAATTGAGTTCCGCCAAAACATTACAACAAACTTCGAAAACCTTGGTATATACATGTTTCCACACCCAGTCCTCACAATTATGGAAAAAATGCCGTTGAAAAATGTTTAATTTGGTTTTAAAAGTGTTAATTTGGTTTAAAAAAGATTAATTTGGTTTAAAAAAGATTAATTTGGTGGAAAAACGATTAATATGGTTGAAAAAAGTTAATTTGGTTGAGAAATGTGTTATTTGTTAGGGCAAAAGATGAATTTTGATGGAAAAATAGTTAATTTGATTTTAAAAACGGCTTCTTTGGTTGAGCGAAGGTGTAATTTGATTGAACAGTATAACCTTAGTTCAAATTATTTTGCCGTATTGTGCGCAACAATGCAATTGATTTTGGGCCAGTTCTCAGATATAGGAATATGTGCATTAGTCAAATTATTTCGTGTAAATCTGGGTATACACATAAATACCGTTCTTTTTCCATCTAAGAAATCTATCTTTTAATACTAAACAAAACATCAATTAAAAGAGTGAAAATATAAGTTTATATAAAGTAATATTTGCTTATTATGTCCTCAGGAAAATAGGTTTTATTTCGTTGGCGAGGACTGAATCAATCCGAACCCGATAAAATAATCTCGGCTCCAATCCCGACAACCCAGCTCTTGTTGTGTTTATCTTGGCAAATAAATAAAGTCGGTTCATTAAGTATTGTGGGCTGGCGCTATTTTCCTTCGGACTGTCAGGACAGGAAATTTCGGACGGTGATAAATGATAAATTGTGAAATCGGGAGGTCGTAAGGGTGTTTGAATCGTGCCAAACGTTGTGATGATATAAATTAATTTTACTTTTATTTCTAGGTCTTGATTGATAAAAAGGTAGTAGCACAAGATATATATCTACAGATAAAACATATTTAATTAATTGAAGCGGTAGAATTATGGGATGGATTTTTTCATATGAAATCGGATCGTTTGGCAATCGACCGCCAACTAACTAAGAACGCCCTGAAAAGCGATTTGATATTTTCTGTTAATTAATTTTTTAATGAGCCCCCAATTGATGAGTTTGATATATTGCTATATAATTCCTGTTGAAAATAAAAATTTTGGACCAGTTTGATGAGTTCGTTTGCTGTGGCTCTCATTTCGGTATGCGAACGGTGCGGATCTAAGGGGGAGGCAAATGAAAACAGATCTCACTGCCTTGGTTTTTGATATCTCGATACAAGGAAGAAGGCTTCGCGAGGCCACTCAGACATTGAAAGACTAAAGCGGGAAACACACTTACCCAATGCAACGCCATGCGACGCTACCCGACGCAAATCCCAAGTCCATTTTTCCATAAGGTTGTATTACGCCCGTGCACATCTGCCCGATGCTATTCTACGCTACCCTACTCTGCGACCCCCACTGCACAGATTTTCGTCGGACAGCATCGAGTACCGCTGAAGCAACTGCGACGGTTTCGCCAAATTTGAAAGCGGGTTTCGCCCCTGTTCATTTGTTGGGGATCGTCTCGTCCCGAGAAAGGACTTGGAGGACAATGTGGGGCCGAAGACTGCGTGGACGAGGAGAGGGGACTCAACAAAAACAAACTACTCAGCCGAGGTGACGAGGCGTTCTTGGGATATAGATCGATGCCAATCAGAGGCCAACTAGACGAGCAGTTTTATCAAGCGGTCTGGACTAAGAATTTTTTTCGGCCATCTTGGAACCCGGAGTTGGGACACGGACAAATCCATCCCTATACAAGGTGCCGTGGCAATTTACCTCTTTGTTGTTCTCAAAAAAGCCAGTCGTATACGACTTAATTTTTTTAAAAATTTTTTAGAAGATAATAATTGGTTTTTAAAGTAAATAGAAATTTTTGTTTAAGGTGCATTTTTGCCTTTTCTTATTACTCCAAGTTTGTTGTATTATTTTTTCTAAAATTTTATTATACTTTATCTTGTATTTACTTTGATTTGAATTAATCACCTTTTTTTACTCGCCTACATAGTTGGGCTATATGTGCTGGCAGTTTAGTGGGCCCTTAATTTTTTTCTTAATTTAACCTTTTTTTACATAGTTTGAATTGAAAACTGACCTTCACATATCTGGTAGCAGAGCGTATAACTAATTATTTGACAACAAAAATTAACGTATATAAATGTAATAATAAATGTAAATATAAATTATAAATAATCAATTGGCCGTAATATAAAATTTTTAATTAATAATAAAAGAATAGAACCCCTCCCTATTATAAACCGAAAACATAAAGTAAATTGTTCATCGATTGAATCTCTCTAAAAAAACGTCTGAAAATCTTACTTGTATTACGTGTAATAAATCATTCGAGGTGGAAGAATCCGCTGAGTGTAGTGAGTGTAGTTCCGTGTTGCACAAATTACAGTCGCCAATTGGAAAAAAATGGCCGCGGAACGAAAAGCCAAGTGGAAGGGTCCCTGTTGCAACCCGTTGATTCAGATGGAAACTTTATTCGAGGCACAAAAAAAGATCTCAGCAAATGTAGAATCACTTTCGATATCACTAAAGTCATTAAGCGAGGGCGTTAGTAAATTCCAAAAAACAACGGAACATAATTTTACCATATTACAAACCCGGTACAAGACGTTAACGAAAGGTTTCAATGAACTTAAAACCGAAATAAATAAAATAAACAAAGAGGCCAAAACGTACGAGGTGGGGGGTCAACCGGGCAGCCCGATAAGGAACAAACCAAAATAAAAGTAATCCCAGGAGACCCAATAACGATCGAAAGTGAAAGTAAAATTAAATTTAAAGAAATTCCCAGATATGTAGAAAACATTATTGAAAAAATACCAAAATTAAAAACGGACTGTCCTGAATCGATAACAAACTTTGTAGAAGGCTTATATGATATGAACAGTATGACTGGTACATTTTTCCAAGAAATAATAAATAGAATAGCAGCGTCAAATAATAATAAACAATTAATCCGTATTCTCAACGAAATAAAAGGGGAAATAACTTTCGATGTTATCTCGAACAAAATTATTTCGGAATTGACAAGCCCTAAAATAAAAATGCAATACCAGGTCGAATATATTTTAAGACTGCAAAAGCCGGATGAGAGTTTCCGTGATTTCGCGGATAGTGTAAGGAAGTTTGGTTTTATCTTACAGTCCCATTCACCCACTGAATTAATCCAATGCATTCTGGACGGAGTTTACGCAAGAACTCGTTCATATTTTCATTTTCAGCAAAGCCCCACAACAATTCAAGAACTAGACCTTCTGATCAATGAAGTTGAGAAATTAGAATTGTCCAATAGAGCAGACCAAATTTTTTCTAATTCCAGGGAAGACCCTGACCTAAGCTACCTTTATAAAAAAAAATTCAATGTCTATAACAGATACAACCAACACAAAAAAAATGAATAATACTCTTCTCGACAACATTACAAACCATATTTTAACAGTAACCTTTTATTCAAACTACATATATTATTGTCGTTATATTAATTACAATAAACGTATTTTAATACAAACCAAATTTACCGAGTTCAAAAATTCATTAGTTTTTATTTTAAAAAATTTAATTTTAATGGTTTGGTAGAAAGTTGATCAAAACACTGGAATACAATATTTTGATATAATCAATGTAACGAACAATTTATTAAACGATTTTGCTCATAAAAATGTATTCAGGTTCAGAATGTTCCCTGATAGGAGAAAAATGAGTGAGAGTTTTATGGGATCAATGCTTCACAAGCCTGTCATTTTAAACGGTTTAGGGATGTCAAAGTTAACTTGCAATTCACAGATTTTAAGTAGAAGTAAATGGGTTAAATTTTCGCATCCTCTTTCATATAATTCCTGACATTTTTTTGAATGAATTGATAATAATAGGAAGGGTAATATTGACTCAGAATTGTATGGCTCTCCTATCCACAGGGGAATGTCGAATGAAATCACTAACCAATCGCACAGATGTTTACTTCCACCAATACTGAATCGGATGATCAGCATCAAGTTGATGGTAATGGCTCTTGTCCCAATAATCAAACGGATATAGCTTTCTGTAACACAAAACTTGGACCTCAAACTCATAACAAGAGTGAAGATACGGAAATTTCTTTGTTCAGAGGAATAATCACCGAAATTAGCCTTGAACGAAAGATAGACTTATTGAATATCTTAGGGAAATTTAGAAAACATTTTACAACAAAAATACCAAGAACAAGAGTCTCAGCTAGGGAGTTGAAAATCCGCTTTATTGACTGGGATAAGATAGTTCAAAGACGTCCGTATAGGGTAAGTTCAGGGCAAAGGGGAATTTTGAGAAAAATAATTGCAGATCTCGAAGCAGACAACATTCTCCGCCCAAGTCAGTCACTGTTTGTTAGTCCTGTTCTGTTAGACCCAGAAAGAATGGGGAATACCGATTGTGTGGTGATTTCCGAAACCTAAACAATAATACAATAGCTGAAAATTTTCCTTTACCCTTAATAAGTGAGCAGATTTCGCGGTTAGGTGGTGCTCGATATTTTTCTAGCTTAGCAAATGGCTTCCACCAAATTCCCATATACCTCGACTCAATAGAAAAGACTGCGATAATAACCCCTGATGGACAATGGGAATACTTAACCAAGCCGTTTGGATTAAGGAATACATCATAAGTTTTCCAGCGCCCAATAATGAAAGCATTAGGTGCATTAGCTCATGATTATGTAATCGCATCTATGGATGATATAATCAAAGCAGAAATAGAGGAGGAAGCACTCGAACGTTTGCAATTAGTCTTGCAAACTATTACCGATTCAGGGCTTTCGCTCAATTTGGCAAAATGTAAATTTCTAATAAAACGGGTTCAATTGCACCCCATTCCAAAAATCAGCATTCCATGGCACACAGTACACATGGATATTTCGGGAAAGCTTAGTGGGAAGAATGACTCTAAAGAGTATGTAATTGTCCTAATAGATGCTTTCACAAAATATGTCCTGTTAGTACACACTTTTCGACTAGATGCCCATACCACGATAAAAGCGCTCAAATATGCTGTGTCTTTATTCGGTGCACCTTCACGCATCCTTGCTGATCAAGGCAGAAATTTTAGCAGTAGAGAATTCAAAGAGTTTTGTCATTTACATACGATCGGTCACATCTGGTAGCCACAGGTACAAGTAGGGCCAATGGTCTTCAGGTAGAAAGAGTAATGTCCACTTTGAAAAATCTGTTGACAGCTGTTGAAACGACTGAGGACAAGACATAGCAAGATGCCTTGCCCGATGTTCAATTAGCAATGAACTGTACTCAGAATTGTACAACAAAAGCCTCTCCAATGGAATCAATGATCGGAAGGACAACCAACCCTTTAAATATGGTCTCGATAGACGAGAATGTAATCGAACTTTCTGATATAGATCTTGGCTTCCTGAGACAAATGGCCGCTCAAAATATTGAAAAGGAAGCCAACTATAATTCTCAACAATTCAATAAAGGAAAAGCCCATATAAGCAAATTATCAGTAGGCGATTATGCATTTGTGAAAAATGAAGAGGGAAATCAAACAAAATTAGACCCAAAATATAAAGGTCCTTCCAGGTCATAGAAGTAAGTATTGCATGGAGACCGATAAGTGCTTAAATCCCTAACGATCAACAGAACTTATAAATATTCACACGACAGAATTAGGAAAGCCCCACTAGATACTTGTGATGCATTGATTTCTGAAGATTATAATACAGATGAAAATTATATGATGGTAAATGATTATTAGAGTAAAAGTAACCAAGCCTATTGCAATAAATATGGTAACTTGAGTCAAGCATACAATCTGTCGCCTGAGATGTTTGTTAACAGGAATAGGAACATGACTGTGATCTGCGCACATATACAAAATAAATAATTAAATGAAAATAAAATAAACAACTTATTATCGTATTGTTCTAGATTAAATGACAAATGATGAGACGAGGGAACTCCAAGACGGTGTAATGAGGAAAGCGTCAGACATTGCTGTTGATGTGGTACTTTGCGAGGCAAAGTCAGATACCACAGAAGCAGCAATGCGCTTTCAAGGCGTCAGATGATGTCTGACGTCTCTTGGACGCATCATGACGCGCCATTGGGCGTCAGACATTCCCAGTACAGCTGTATAATGCGCCAAAAGTGAAGTGTGTGTAACTTTGGTTGAGTCAGACATGGCCGATGAGGTCATGCTCAACAAAGTTTCAAGTTTTGAGAGTTCCCTGTACTTTGTCTTCATACATTTTATTAATTTTACTGTATTTTGTGCATTGAGTTTTATTACAAAACTCTATGAATGTTTTAGATTTATTTAGTTTAAGATCATTTATTTTGGTTGACTGGAATACACTTTATTAATTTCAAACTTTGAGTCGCGTGCAGATTTCATTCCGTTCCCTCTTGACACAACTTCTCTGGTAGTGGTTGTCTCTTCTGCTCTTATGATTTCAGATGCGCTCGAGGACGTCCGCATGTCAGGTTTGGCCGTGTCGTAGATGGAAAGGAATGCAGAGACGTATCTGGCAAACTGTGATGTCGTGACATAGTCGAGACAACGAGTGGAACACAAAGAAGAAGAAGAACAAAGGGCTAAGTCACTGTGTCAGTCAACTAGTCGTGCCTTTGTCTTCACAGCAGGAACAACCAGTCGTGCCTGTATCTTCAGAGCGAGAGCATCGTTACCGTTGTAATAAAGGAAATAACGACAGATACATCAAAACAAATGGATCGTTTCTATCCCCGGGAAGACAGAAGAATTTTCTCCTACATCAGAAGTGGGATCAGGATCTAATCTGGATAGACGGCCTGAGGCAGTTTCAACTTCATCTCAAGTTCCTTGGAAAGAGATTCTAGAGGACCAGAACAAACTTGTTTCTCTTTTCCTTCAACACCTACATAAGGTGAGAGACCATTTTGACCTGCCGGAGTTCAATCCGGACTTAGCCGACTCCGACCCTAAGGTGTGGTGCACGGCAGTTAACGTGCTGATGGACAGAAATCCTTTTTCAGGAAATAAAGGCGGCGACCCCGACCAATAAGAGACCTTATCCTTTTTTGTTACCGAGCACAAGCGCATATGAAGGAGCGAAGATTGCGAGACGTATGTTCTCGAAATGTGTGCATTGCGGGTTGATGAATCACCAATCGTCGGAATGTAGACGACAACATCACGGAAGAACAGACCAGGGCCAACCTCGATCGAAACCTTCGACTTCGACAAGATGGACAATGAAACCAACAAAGAGGATCACTTGCCCCATCGATACGGGACTCCGGGACGCATAGCTGCGAAGGGCTTCAAGAAGATGAAACCCCCGGTAACAACATCGCAATCTGGAGCCACCACAGAATCCCCGATGCAACGGTTGATCAACAAATGCCAATTAGAATTTCCAAGGAAATAGACACATAAGGGTAAGACTTTTTCGTTTATGTTTGATTCAGGTTCAGAATGTTCCCTGACCGAACCCAGAGGTCCAAGTTCACGCGACACGGATTATACACATACGATATAGCCGTTCGTTATAACAAGTCGACCTAATATTAGGGAAATGGGTGAGACCGAAAATTCAACAAAAACCCCTTCTAACCCCAAAAAAGATATATGCAAAAATTGTGGCACGGCTGTGAATCCCTATGAAGCCGCGATTTGCTCCATATGTAAAAATATTTTTCACTTCTCTTGCAATAATATAGAATCACGTGAAAAGTGGATTAGAAGAAGCATCCAAAGTCGGAACGAACGGAAATGTAATTCGTGTAAAAGTATAAAAAAAAAGATATGCAGAGCACAATCAATCAATTACAAGAATAAATAAAGAAACTAATGGAGCAAAACGAATCCCTCCGCCTAACCAAGCTCGATCACTCATCCCGATTTAAATTTTCAACGTAATCATACAGACCAAAACACGTATTATCACCATCGCAGCAGGATTTCTTCGTCCATCTTCATCGCTGCTAGAGGAGTCGGGCTTGAGCACTGGCCTGATCATCGCCTAACAACGCATCATCTAGTATACAGATCTTCTAACCATAGTCCGCCACGTGCTTCACTTAGTGAGTCTTAATTTCATCATCTTTTTCGTTCTTGCGGTGTAATCTCCATTATCCTTCATTCAGTCGAGAAATTACACTCCCGTTGGTGCCGAAACATTTTTCTCCCTTCCTTCTTTTACAATTCAGACCTCCTATCTTCAGTGGGGTTCGTTTACCGCCGTTTTGTATTTAGTTGGCGGCACACACAGGTGATAAGCTGATTTGTAAATATATTTGTGCTTTATCGGCAGTCATTGCGAGTCAAAGGATGCATTGCAAATGTAAAATAACATCTTTAATCTCACATTGCAATTTAGGGGCGGTAAAAAGTTCGTTTAAGTATGCGTGTTTTGTCGAAAATAAGACGTCGAATACAACGCGTAATTGTGGTTTATTATATATTTTATTTAATTATACCATGATGGGGAAAATTAATTTACCAGGGCGTTTTCTGAAAAATAGTCACTGATGTGTAAAACTTTTTTTTAAGTATACGTACCGCCGAAGCGAGTACAATGTGTAAAACTTTGGAGCCGGTTTTGATGATTGCCAGATTGAAATTGAAAACGAGGTACACCTTTCCACGTTAAAAGGGACTATTGTTTTATCATAGCCCCGTTTTATAATAAATAAAATCGGGTTTCATTGGAATCGTGTATCTGTCGTTAGATTGGAATTGATAGAATACTGACTCTTTCCTAAGTAATATTGACCGGAAAAATATCTCAGTTGGAAAATCAGCCTGCGCTTAGCACAAGGAAGCAGGCAGATTGTATATCAAACAGGGCCTCTTGTTTATTCCAATTCAGTGACAGAACAGAAAAAGTTCTGTTACATTTCATTGAACGTATTGTGTTAATAATAAAAACCTTAATATATTTTACACATTTTATATATTGTTTTAATTAAAATTTTACAATTCATTAATCTTTTTATGTAAGGTTTTGATTGAATTGAAAACGTTAGTGCTACGATCGGGATTCGAACCCACTATCTTCGGCTCAATACGCCGCTGATCTACCACTAGAGCTCTAGTGATTTACACGATAGTGCTCATCCCGCTCGTGGCACCAATTTTTTATTCCAACCAAAATCTTACATAACAAGATTAATTGAGTGAAAGAAGTAAGACGATCAATAGAGCACTAAATGGATTTAAAATTTTACTTCTAAGGGAGAAAGGTAATGAGACATACCAATATTAATTCTTGCCCTTTTTAAGAAGGAGAAGAAGAAGCAAAAAAGAAAAGAAATTTTACAATGGGGTTTAAACCTCCTTGAATAGGAAAACTACATACACATATACAACAGAACAATACAATTACAAAGTTTCAAAAAATTACACATTGTATCCAGTTTAAACTTATACACAAATTGGAGTGTAGAACATGAAAACAGACGTTTATGCTTAACAATACAGATGATTTAATAACAATTTATCTATTAGGAAACCGGGTACTAATGCTTTTTTTCACAATACTTTATTAGAATTGATACAAACAATAAATAGAAATACTGATACAAAGTATAATAAGCATGCCTAATAGCCGTCTGCTGAGTTAACTGCTTAAAAGCTTAATAATACATAAATATTCAAACAAAATAATTCGAAGAGAAAATTAACATTTTAACATATAGCAGGTGTATGAACATAATAGATGGAAGTATGGGAAAAAAGAAGAAAATAAAAAGAATTAAATAAGAACAGATTGAGTATTAAAAACAAAGCCGTAAAAATAAAAGTATGGAAATATGGCATATCTGAAAGCCACTCGTATCTCACTCTCCAGGCGTGCCGAGCAAAGGAAATTAGCGGTAAAGGGGACACTTGGTTAGAAAGATATTCCAGTATTTCAACTTTGCAAATGACTGTCTAACCCAAGTAAGATACCCTCAATACTGAGAGAAGAAGCAAACTCCCAAAAAGTGGTATGAATTTTCCTTGGCGTGGCTGTTACAAAGTGGAAAGGTTTCATCTTGAGGATCATTCAAAACCCAGGGTTTGAAGTTCAAATATTACAATTTTCCTCTTAGTTTGAACAGCCAACAAGAATCTCTACTATTAAGGTCCTGGGAAAGGCTCGGTTTACACGACAGTAGGTGTTTATTGAAAAGTTCCTTATACAGTAGAACCTCTTTGTGCTCTTCGCTTTATTTACGGCTTCTTCTCGATGAACTTCGATTATTTTGTATGGAAGGACTAAAAGGTTTGAGAGATTCTCCCGAACACCGCACTTTTGCCAGGAGCATGGGCATTTCTGGTCTTGAGAGCCCCATTTATTATACCAGGAGATATTTTTTCTAATTATCTGTAGAGCGGTTATTTTAGGCAGTCAATCATCTGGGAGGTTCAGTATCTTTGACATATATTTTAGGTGGAGAGAAATGGTATACGATAATAGAGGTGCAAACAGGATTCCAGCGTTATCATGTAATTTGGGGTGAAAGATGGTATGTTGAAAAATTTTTTACCAAAAAAACCGTTGAAATTTTTCCACAACCTCGTTTGACTGAAAACCCCACACTTGGGCGCCGTAACATACCTCTGTGCGCAGGACACTGTTATAAACTTTTAGTTTGATTTCATAATGTTCAAGCTTGTTGCGAAAGAGATTTACTCAGACACAGTTTAAACCTGTTTTTGCAGCCGAAATTCTGGCTTCCAAATGACTGGGTACTAATTGATAGAAGTTAATCAAATATAAATGTTAAATGATGGGTGAGTTTTGTGTTCAATACTTTCCAAAAGGATAGTTCCTACTCACAGTAAGTTGTTCTGCAACGATCCGGATTTCGAGCCTCTTAGCTCATCATCAGGTTGAAGGACTTCTACAACTACGTCTCTCGACGTACATTGCCAAAGTGAAACCGCTGATACGTCCGCCAACGCGACGTTCCAATTAACAGCTGATTTTTAATGACGCTCAATTTGAACGTGCGAAACGCGGAAATTATAACACAAAAAATATTAGAATATAAATAATAATAATTAAAATAATTAGTTTAATTATTTGGATGTTTACATCACAACAAAATCTGTTATATTATTAATGCATTTATCACCATGTTCAATTTTACATTTTTTAATTTCAAATTTCTCAAACCAATCTAGTTCTTTCCCTTTGTTGAAACTATGCAACACTCTCGTATTTAGATTTGGGTTGAATTTATGTTTTGTTTCTTTTAGATGGTCCTTAAATTCCGAAAATTTGCTCGATTTAGGCAAGTGTTCTTTTACTCTCGTTTTTATTTCTCTACCGCTTTGTCCTATGTATTTAATATCACAATCATTACAATTGAGTTGGTAAACCCCGCTTTTTCTGTCTTTAGGTCTTGAAAGGGTGTTTCTAAGTGAGCCCGTACTTTTAAAAGCTATTCTAAACCCTTCTTGTTTAAAAATTTTGCTAACTTTTTTTGATAATTCCCCAATGTATGGCAAACAACGGAAACCTAATGATTCGTTTATAGTGGGGTAACTGAGTCCTATTGCTGTTTCGTTTAAAGTTAATTTTTTTATTCTTTTAACTAGCAACCTATCAATAAATATTTCTTGATACCCGTTGTTTTTTGCTAAGGTTTTAATAGTTTTTAATTCTTTTTTATAGTTATCAGGTGTTAGCGGAAGTTTCAACATTCAATCTATGAGCCAAATAAAAACCAGCAGCCTTTTGGGACCATGGGTGGGTATCATAGTGTCTGTAGTTGTGGGTTTTCTATATACATCTATTTCTATTAGGCTGTTTATTATGGACAGTTTTAGTCTAAAAAGTTCAGACAACCGTCTTTGCCAATTTCCAATGTAAAATTTATATTACGGTGTAGGGAATTGATTAGTTGTAGAAATTCTTGGAGAGCATCTAATGTTCCCGACCATACGCATAAGATATCGTCAACATAGCGTTTCCAGAAATGAACATATTTAATTAATTTGTTCTTTGATTTGAAAAGATTTTTTTCGAAATTATCCATGAATATTTCAGCACAAAGTGGGGATAGTGGAGACCCCATTGGTAACCCTTTCATTTCGTAGAATTTGTTATTGAATTTACAATAATTAGATAAATTGTAAATATAATTGTAATGTGAATGATGTTGTAATATATCATTGTAAAAAATGATATAATAGACCTCCTAAATATATGCCTATTATCTAATTATTGTAAATTCAATAACAAATCTAGAGTGGATTTATAATCCATGTATAACAATATAGTAGGTAGTAATATATGATATCCCCAACTCTAATGTATTTTTGCTGGTTTTCCAATAATGACCACCCCCTCGTATGTCTTCAAACAAACCAATTCCTGAAACGTGTTAATATAATTTGCTAATTATATTAATTCTTACGACCAATGCGGTGGAAAAATAATAATAATTAAAAAATGAAACGTTAATAAATAAATAAAAATAAAAAATTATAAACTTAAATAAATGAAGGGATAAATTCATAGGGGACTTACCACCTTCCTTCAGACGTCGGTTGCAAGAAGCGAAGGGAGTTCCGGCCCGATTCCCCTGACTTCGCCGCAGAATAGCCGATGAATTCCGGTGGAAAAGATCGATGCAGCGGAACAGAGGGTTTTTCATGTTCGCGTTATTTAAGACTTTTTTATTAATACGACAGAAAAGCATGAGAAAAAAGAGAGACGTGAGGACCTTTCTAGCATAGGAGAAGAACAGGACTGGGTTTGCAAGCAGCGTAGGAATAAGATTAGGGATTACAATAGTCTAAAACAAAATATATCTAAAATGAGAAGGCTGGCGCCAACATTAATATAATATTAAATCAAGAATTTGCTAATAACGAGAGCAGGATTGAGTTTATAAAATGAGTTGTAATACAAGTTATAATTAAAAATACATAAACAGATACAATGAATTCACATGAGAATTAGTATTGCATGCAATAACACATGTCGATTATAATGAAAAAATTAATAATGAAGACTAAAAAAAGATATTAATATAACTAATAGATATACAATAGAAAGGAATGATTTGACCAGTGGTTTTCTTTTTTTTTACGTTTTTTGAAAAAAAAAATTGTAAGTATGTCGGGTTCGAATGCAAGGCCGCTGGATTCGAACCCGGAACCTTTACCTTTCGGTGATGAGCGCCGTGTCAAGGACGAAACCTTGCGGCCACCCACGCCCTCTGACCGAGTGTTAGTGGCCAAGATGCTGCAGACTGGATGGAAATGGAAAAGATGGAGCTAGATGCTGGAATGAAGAGATAATCCACGAAGTTTGTACATTCTTGACTCCCAGTTCCACAGATAAGAAATGGACACGCGAAGTAACTCGTAAAGTGAGTTGGCACAGACGTACTCGGAGAAGCAATGGAGAGTAGGCTCTAAAGATTGGGCAGAAGGACAGGAACGGTTCCGCAGGCCCGCACGCTCTTTGTCAACACGTCGCATTGATTCGCACTTGTCTCCTCACCGATTTAAAAAAAACTGTACGCAACTAAGCCTACGGTCGATTGCACCTGCTTGTACACTACTTAAAACTTATTATTGTTATACATAGATTATAAATCAACTCTAGGTTTTAGCAAATAGTTAAATGAAAAATAACCGTTTAAAAATAGTCAAAAATTAAATAATTCCAGATTGACACCAACAAGTACTAAATTTCAGTATTGTATAAATTCTTTTTTTTTTCACAACCTACATGTATTTGTAAAATTGAAACCATGTTTATAAATCCTAGGCCCTGATGATGACCTCAATAAAGATCCAAAGGGTGGCACGATAAAAGAAATGTTTTTCTAAAATCTACGTCACACCAGACTGCATCTCACATTTCTGAATAATCACAAACTAACGGCCACTAAACACCATATATTTCTACATAAGTATATATTTAACTATTATTTGGACAACAAATACATGCACAGGAGAATAAAGAACGACTTACTCCTAACTTCATCATGAAAGCCGAGTTTTATCAGTATTATTCTGTTTGTCGTTAATGTAAGTCTAAATGGATTGACTGTTCCTTATTTATTTACTGCTCAGGGTGTGAGTTTTGCAATGTTGCTCCTATAGAAAATTCCCATTTTCTGTCCCCTCCCCTTGTGCCCATGAAATAGATCGGTAATAAGAAGACAATAGCAGCCTAACGAAGGAACATCTGGGTAGTAACCAGAATTCGGTTTTGAGCCGAATCTGGCGATTAAAGCTTGTTGAACATACATTCGTGAAAAAGAAAAATCATTACATTTTTATTACCGATCTGTTTTTGCACTGTTACGGCCAATGCCGTGGAAAGAAGAAAATAAAATAATAATTTAAAAAAAATAATGAAACGTTAGTAAATTAAATTTAAGAAGATTCTAAACCAAAATGAAAATAAAGGCTGTAGGAAGCGTAATGAGGTCGGGCCCGATTCCGCTGACTTCGCCGCACAATATCCGATGATTTCAGGTGGAAAAGATCGATGTAGAAGCATAGAGGGTTTTTCGTGACGTGAGGACCTTTATACCATACGACTAGAACAGGACTGGGTTTGCAGGGAGCGTGGGAATTTGGATTAGGGATTTCAATAATCCAAAACAAAGTATATTTAAAAATGAGATGACTTCCACATTCCGCTCACCTAATTTTTACAAAATTTAATAAAACCTATGCATGATGAAATAAGAGAGAAAAGAAAAAGCGAACTGCGAAGAGAGAAAATCAAAGAAACAACATTAAAAAAGGACCTGTAAGCGGACGACGGTGCGGAGGGCGAATTATCTCCCAATATTCTCTTTTTTTTTATAAGTGACAAGAGATAAGTCGGCGTAAGCGCGTTGCTACTTATTTTTGTGTAGGGGAAGGTAAGGTTCTAGAATACAATAAACCAGAGACAGTATTCAGTGACATTTATTGAACAAAACTCCTTCTTTTAACGGTACTCTAATTGCTAATATTAATTAATCTATCAGTCAGCCACAACTCTAAATCTGGGATGAGTCTATTGACAAAGGGACTTACTCCACACGATGCTCGCCAAGATCCACTTCCACAGCATCTCTTGTCTCGACCTCTGACTTGGCATGATGAGTCGAAACGGGTGGTCCTCGCTGGCTCTGGTTGGCTGCGTCTCCTTGGTGTATCCCAGACGGACCGGTGACTGCTTCTCTCCTGGGATATGCTTCCGACTGACCGGTGAGCCTCTTATCTTGACTGCCTTTTGGTTTTTCCAGTCATCCTCTTTTATACCGGGCCTCTCCCAAAGTAGGGACGGAAAGGAAACTCCAAAAGTTGGGGGGAGTCCTCCCGACGCGGCTGGGCCGACAAAGACGGCGGCACGTACAGATTTGACGTATTCCTAATTTGTGATGTTCCCCTTTCTTACCTAAATGGTAGCCATTTCCCAGCCAGATGTGCCATATGTGTCCCGTCTTCCTGACTTTTACCTCCTTTTACCGACATTTAAATGTATATAAATAGTTCTTAAGTAGAGAGCTTGATCGTGACTGTCATAATATTATTAAATAAAGTAGCCCTAGGATATTGGCGAGATTTATTTACCCCAGAATCATCTCCTATTATCTGGTCAATCGGACTATGAAGTCTAATGGAGTTAAATAATCGCACGGCGGACTTATCTGAATGGCTGGTTGTCTACATGACATGTAGGTCGTTTCTATAACTTGGAAAACTAATGACGTTATTCCTACAGTGATGATGTCGAACTAATGATCGTCCTTGATGAATTCTTTTATTCCAGCGTTCACATATTTTAAACTTCAAAGACACATTAAATTTGCAAGCCAGTTTTAACAATGGGAAAAGCGAATTTAACTTACGGAGGCTCTGTGTCTCCCTTTTCCCTTTTTACCTTTAGCACACCTTTTATTTTTCCTCCGTCGGTTTGATCTTCCCACCTGGAAACAAACACGTTCAATATGCCGTATGACGAATCAGTTCGACGAAACACGCGTGGGATTGATAGGACCATTCCAATTTTGATTTATCACGTTTGTAATCCACCTTCTCTCACCGGTTGGAATAAATATATATTCGTACGCTAGCGATGACTAATATGAACTCACGTCAGCTAACGGAGTGATATTAGTTTTTAACTTTCTCGTCAAGAAAACACGAATAACAAGTTGTTTCGAGACAGATGTTATCAACATAGAACATCATGTCGGCAGCCATAAGAAGGTCCAGTTTCATCAGTCATTTCAAAGGTTTTTATTTTTTTGAAGGAAGAATTCTTCTCCGGAAGAGACAATGTCATCCATTTTAACAGACTCGTCCCTAACCTTGAAGGAATATATTATAAAGCTGGTGAAAAAATGGTTTTCCTTGTTTAACAGGGAGATATATTAATCATTCCGAACACGTAATCGATCTTTGGGAAGTTTAACGGCTTTGTCAATTTGTCAGTAGGCGACTCGACCATTTGCCACGTGGAAGTCTGCTTCTGCATCGAAGAATAGTCCCTTACTTAGTTGAAATTTATGGCATTCGGTCTAAAAGGCTTTTCAGTTAACTTCATTCCTTACGGTTTCATTACTTCACATTAACACAACTGACGTACCGTTCGAATATTCCCTCCTTTTGGACAAAATTGCAAAAAAAAGAGGGAAAATTATAAGAATAGAAGGTTGAGATGGGAAGTCGTGTGCGAGGGGATTGAAGTCAGGACGGCTCAAATGGTAGGGAAGTGGTGTATTTGGCGGAAGGTCGTGGGTTCGAGTCCAGCTCGTGACACTAGCTTTTTCATTCAATCAATACCTTACATAATGATTAATGTTAATTATTAATAAAGTAGCATAATAAAGACTGTAATTCACTTAGTAAATAACTCTGTGCACTAGGGCTTGCTAGAAAGATTTTTATAATACTTTTCAGTAGTTTCGATTAATATAGTTCAAATTCAAATGAGAAGTTTTTCATTTTGTTTTATCACCGGTCAAGGTCATGTGTAGTTCAAGCTCAAACCCCTTGCCATTATCATGATTTGTTGATTTGGAAGACATGGAGAAGAATATGAGCGGGGAACGCATTTACCCGACGCAACTGTATGTGACACTACCCGATGCTATTTGCAAAACTACTCAACACAAATCTAAAGTCCAATAAGATTATCTTCCTTTCGTGCCCATCTGCGTTGCTATGAATGCTACCCTACTCTACCCTCTGCCATCCACTGCCCAGATTTTCGTCGGAAAAAAAAATTATCGGACACTCATATTTTTATTTCAAACTACATGTACGATTGTCGTGATGTTAATTATGACATAGTTATTTCAATTTAAACCAAATTAACTGAGATCAAAAATTCATTAGTTTATTTTTAACAAGATAATTTTAACGGTTTGGCAGAAAATTTATCAAATCACCGTAATAACTTTATTTAAAACGATTAAGTTTAACAAACATTTTATTGCATGGTTTTGCTCATAAAATTTAAATAACAATTTATTACACGGTTTTTCTCAAAATAATGTGCAAGCCGGCCCCAGAAAGGTTGTACTTTGAAGGGGCAACCGCCCAGACGGAAACGAAATGACAGATCTGGCACAAGTAGCTTGGAAATGGTTATCCAGGAGGACAGTTATGTAAGAACGGGAGATATCAAAAATTGGGAATAAGTCAACCCTGTACAGGACCGCCGTCTTTGCTGGCCCAGCCGCGGCGTGAGAACTCACCTGCCCTTTGGAGTTTCCTTTCCACCCCTACTCCAGGAGAGACCTGGTATACAAGGGATGACTGGAAAATCAAAAGTCAGTCAATATCCGAGACTCACCCCCTGTGCGTCGAACTCAGACTCATCCCAGGCACTCAAGACCAAGGAGAGGGAGAGATGTAGCCACACTCCATCTGGGATTCAACAAGAGGACTCAGCCAGCCAGAGCCAGCGAGGACCAGCCGTTGCGACCAATCGAACCAAGTCAGAGGTCGAGAGAAGAAATGCTGTGGTCACTGATTGTGACGAGCATCGTTTGGGGTAAGTTCCCTTGTTGATAGACTCATCTCAGATTTAGAGTTGTGGCTGACTTATAGATAATTAATTAGGGTACTGTTAAGAGAAGGACTTGTGTACAATAAATGTTACCGAATATGCTCTCTGGTTTATTGAATTCTGGAACCTTATCTTCCCTCTCCACCCCTTCAAAATGAATATATATATATATATGGGTAAAACTGCAATATCCTCACTGGCTCTATCAACACGATAGAAAGAATGAAAGAATGACCGTTCTACACGGAAAACAAACACTGTGTGAGTAAAAATGCTTTGATAGAATCTAATATTTTCTAGCATTGTACAAATTCATTTTTTCAAATCTAAAATTTTCGAATTTTTAAAAATTTTATTAGAAAAAACTGCATTCTGTTGACTTAGCTGCGCATAAACATGGGTGTGCAGGTGACCAGACCAACGTCTTACACCGTAACCCCCAACAATGCCTGAGTAGGTATGTAATTAAGTCAAACCAAAACACAAAAACTATTTGGTTTCTAGTTAAAGCATTTTGTACAAACGTGGAATATTTATAGCTGTGTTTATAAAAGAGTCATTTTTATATAATCACATATGATCATCACACCAAAGATATTTTTTGGCATCGTAGAAATTTAAGCGTTAAGCCGCGTTCAGACGAGTGTTAACGCGTAATGCAAGGCGAAATCTTTGTGTGGACGCTACTACGAGCATTACATGTAACACTCGTCACACCATTCGACCGGATGCATCGGGGTGTTATTTCTTTGTGCGAACACAAAGGCGCTCGCAGTTCTCGTTTGGACGGCGTCCTTGGCACTGGTGTAGTGTGGACGTTCATGATGTGGAGTGACGAACAGTCGCTTGAACTTATTGGTTTGTACCAAGGAAAACCGGAAATTTGGAATCCTAAAAACCCGTATTATCTCAAAAAGAATCTGAAAAACGATGCATGGAGTGAAATTGCCCTTTCATTGGGAAGAGAATTCGAAGTTTGCTTGCTTCACATCGCAGGGAAAGAGGTAAAGTAAAGAAGAGTTTCCTACAAATAAAAGCAGCACCAACTATCACGACCTTTCTATTCGGCATGTTCATAGCTACTGAGTGGAACAGCCCCATCTTCAAGATTCGCGTTTAATTCTTTTGCCGTCACACTGTTCACTCTAAATTACACGTTACACCCGTCTGGACCCCCCCCCTTTAAACTTATTTTACACGGTTTTCGGGGAAAAAACTGCAAAATTTTAAGGTTTTTTTAAACTTATTAATGTAAATTAATCATATTTTTCTATTTTATCTGTGGTTTTTGATTTGCGACAATAAGCCAAGTCTAAGGACTCTTAGGATTAACGCAATGTAGACAATAACACGTTCCTAACGTAAACTACAATTAAGACACATTTTTCAACGCCGTTGTTCCACATCTTATTATCAAACTTTATTTGTTTTCTTTGTTTTAGTCCCTGAGCACAAGTTGTTATGTAAATAACTTTATTTCAAACCTCTGATTGATTTTTGAATATTTTTGCTATTAATTGCTAGGTCATTTCAGCCCCAATGCATGCAGTACGATACCCGGCACACTCTCCCTCATTCTTACATATATTCTTTCATAAATTGGAGGAATTACCGGACTGTCTTTCCGCAAAGCATCACTTTTTTTAAATTGTTTAACTGATCACACTGTTTCTGATGAACATTACCCTCTTTACATCACACCATTCTCTTCATATAAACACAGCCAAAAGGCTGCTTCACACAATTTTTTTCCTTATTCCAGGAGCATTACCTGGGCAGATCCCTAGGGGGTTCTTCTTCCGTCAGCGGTGTCCTTCTTCGGGTCGACCGTGCTGTCCGGGAAGATGAGAGTAGCGATTGGTGATTAGTGGCGAGTATGCAGGATGGAAGCGTTTGCCCATCGTCGGGCCTTAAGGGGAGCTCGACGCTAACTGCATACCCGGAAGTACGGAGACCAGCGACAAGTACCTCGACGCTCTTATCCTGTCCTTAATAATCTTTTCTTTACTCGACGAGCATGTGGACAGCACATGGGAGAGCAATTTCCACGAGCTCCACATGTCCTACACTCGACTGGCAAATTACTGTTTGCTCTCCTCATGGTGTCCCTCGTTCACATTGAGTTGGTCCTTAGGCGGAGTGCCTGGACAAACCGGGACTACTGACGGATCAGACGATCGTCAGACAGCCACCGGTTGCCAACCGCGTCGCCGGCGAAACTCTTTACTCTGTGCCCCGTGTCACCCAGACTTGCCCAATTGTCGAGCTCTCACTAATTGTACATTGCTACATAGTCTAATTCTTCAACAATTTGGCTTTCCTTTCCTTATTTATCCCCGCTGAAAGGATAATCAGGCCGAACCATTACCCACGTTTTTCACATTGTCAGCACCTTTCGCCTCACAGAAGCCGAATGCTCATATTTTTTCTTTATTTGTTGTACATTACAACTACCTAAAAGTAGGTAATAAGTAACCGTGAGAACGGTAATTAAAACAAAACAAAATTAAAACCAAGAGTGGAGAAAACACCCATTGGTATTACTCCAATGTTACAATAATATTGTGTGTTCAATTGATACGTGTGTCATTATCACTTTCACTGTCATCACTATCACTTCCTAGAAGATCTCGCGGCCATTGTCTCTTCAGTCGGCGAGGTGGGTTTGAGGGGATTCGTCGGGATGCGAGGTTTCTGATGTGTTGATTTACGTTAGTTGGGAGGTTTTTATGAAATTTATGGTAACGGAAACGTATTTCATCTTGTACGAACGGAATATGTAAATCTGTATGTGTAGTTTGGTTCGTTACATAAAATGGAGCATCTAGTATTTTTCGTAGTATTATAATACTACTGGGCAGTTTGAATGCGGTGGATATTAGAATGTTTGGCAATGCGGTGGATATTGGAATGTTTGGCTCATATAAAAATGTCTTTATCCGAGCCCACCTCTTCAAAATCAAAATCTAATTCAAAATATATGTACATAAAACAGCAATAACCTACTAGTGCTCCCAATACGACTCACAAGAAGAAACACATCTGCACGGAAAACGAACAATTTGCATCAGTACGATTGACTCTAATTTTAATTTAAATTTTGAAGCATTGTATAAATTCATTTTTTTAACATCCTACAAGTATTTGTAAAATTTAAACCACGTTTATCCGTGACTCTCAATAAAGATGGAAACGTTAGCATGACAAAGAAAATGTTTTTCTAAAACCTAACGCTTCCAATGTGTGGAAACATGCCATTTAAAGAATGTCGATGAATATCTAGATCTTTTTCTCAAGATTGACGTTTTAATCTTAACCGATGTTTTCGAACATTATCTTGAGGTTTGCATGGAAATTTGTAAATTAGATTCTGCATATTGTTCAACGCCCCAGGATTAGCCGATTATGACATGCATAATATAGATGATCGAAAGAGGGATACGAGGTGGGGTATGTCACGTGGTGCACAAAACAAGCAGTTACCAATAACGAATATTTGTCTGAATACGTTATCAAAAAATAAATGACATTTTGTTATGATATTAATGTTATGATATTAATAAACTATATGAGTGGCCTATGAACCAACTACTGCCTGTAGGTAAATTTCAGTGGGTTGATCCAAACATTATCATCGATGATACAGAAGTCGAAAGAGAGAGTACGGTATTTTTATGAAGCAGATATTCATTACCTTCAGGATTTACATTATAATCATAAAGATCTCCATTTATTACTGGAAAGAAAAATTCCCACCAAATGGAAAATTTAATTTTTTTTTAACGATCGTAGAACAAAAACAAAATTATGCTGTTCATTAGAAAAATTTGAAAAAGAAGCCATGCGTTTTTGTTTAAAAATTACGTCTAGATCCTCCATTATTCGATTTAAAAAACTAAATGGTTAAAAAATTATATTGAAGTGAATTGAAAAATGAAATATGACTAACAATAATTCTGAAAAGTCGTTTTTAAATTTGAAGATGTAAAACTTTCTGGAAACCCTGTAAAATGTCAGAAAACGATTGAAAATTGAGTGGGTGACTATGCGAAGAATGTTCGTGGATCGAACCAACTCATTGGATGTCTAAGAGATGCGATCATAATAAATTACAACTCCTGACAAAAATGCGAGCTATACGATGAGTTATCCACCGAATAAGTAAATAAATTACTATTGAGCCCCCCATGATGGTAAAAAGTATCAGATAAAAATTCTGTAGAAACGCTACCACATGGTCGTTATTCTATCTATGATAATTATTCGAGAGTTAATCATTCTGCTTATAATCCAAGGGTATTTTAGATATAACTAAAGATATATTTTCTTATTATCACTTGTTAGATATACCACATATATTTTTGATTATTCAGAATTTCAATTGATTTATAAAAAGATAGGCACTTTACATTATAGATTACGTATGTGGGAAGATGCATGTACAGCAATGACGTCAACCCCCGGACTGAAGTGACGTGTAGAGGAGGGGAGATGGCGGTCAGAAGGTTTTGGGTTACAGTGAAAAAAACAAGAACGACGTAGATTGTATTTTTTTTTTTTTTTTGTATTAAGACGTATAATTGTACTCTTTTGACGGTATTATAATTACAGTGTTTTACTCCACGATTGCCTTCTCATTTTGAGCACCTACTAATTCCACACGTATAAACATATAATATTTTTAGTTCAGGAAAAAAAGGGAATGGCACGAGCTGGATTCGAACCCAGGATCTTCGGCTTGATCTGCAGCTGCTCTTCGACTTGAGCTACCATGACTTCCCATCTCAACCCTTTTGAATTTTCATTCCTTTTTGATATTTTTTAAATGTCGTGTGATCGAATTGGATTGTCGACGACAAAGGTTTTTAGTTGAAATAAAAAACTCAAAATGGCAAAAAGGAGGAAAAACTCACAAAAGTGGGGTTGAGATGGGAAGTTGTGTCCAAGTGGCTTATGACAGCTCAAAAGGTAGAGCAGCGGCGTATCTAGTCGAAGTTCATGGATTCGAATCTCACTCATGCCATTGACTTTTTATCTCAACATTAGCCTTAATTAATATTTAAATAAGTTTGAAAATTATCTTTATTTAAAAATGTTATAATTTTTTAAATTTTTTGATACCAGAATATACTAACAAAATTTGGTTGTAAATTATTTTTTCATTATATATATATACATATATTCAAAAATTATTCTTATGAAATGGGTTTTAATTAAATCCCTATTGTGAGCGTTGTTGTTTTTCATTAGGTAATTTTTGGAACATGTTGAGAATGGTTTGTATTTTTTTATATTTTACAATATATCGTTGTTCTTTAGTTTCTTGTTTTGAAATCAAGTAATTTATTTTTTATATTTTTATATTCCTTAGAACTAATACAAAAATGTAAATATATATATACTTTCT
>CM077102.1:36395362-36407100 GCA_039619505.1 Cimex hemipterus
AAAAAGTTGTAATTAGATGGAGAAAAAAGAAACAAGCAAGTGCATGTCGATAGTAACGTCACAGGGTAGGCAATTTTTAGCTGTGAGGCGGTCCCATCCCTAACCCAAGCCAACCCCGTCAGATCCCATGAATCTGAGGCGTGAGGCGGTCCCAGAACCGGCGTTTTTCCTCTATTATGTAGTTCGGTTTATGCCCACCAGGAGCGCTAGTCAGCCCCGTCAGATCCACGAATGAGGCGAAAAGCGGTCCCAGTATCTCCAAAGAAAGTGGGGGGAGGTGGAGGTGGAGTTGGAATGAGGAGATGGAGGCGGTCACAGAAGTGACCATTTTATACTACTGCTGTCCTCTTGAGACATACTTGACTCTCGTACGAAGGGAATCTCTTCGATTTCAAAGAAATTTTTCATTAATGTTTCCACTGGGATCTGGGTGGAAACAAAACAACTTAGCTCGGGCTGACTTCTGAAAAAGTTGGAACCTCACCCATTAATATGAATCCTAGACAACAATTTAGGGCGACCACATCGTTGAAAATGATGTTATGGGTAGTCTGGTTCAATAGATGGGGTATCAACTTCGCCCCGATTATTCCATGAACTTCCCCCGGCCGATAAAATTCCCGATCGGCCAACGTCAAATGGTGCAAAGCAGGCAATTTGGATCGATCTATCTCCCTAGACGGTAGTTTTTCTACGATATGTTGGACAACAAGTGCCTCAATCGTGAAAATTGCATCAGGGTCAATTTTGGAACTAAATTTACAAATCGATTTCCCTACAACGGGACTAAGTCCACCACCAAAGCCTCGAACGGACGATTTGAAAGGTTTAATCGTCAGACCCAACCTTTTACAAGTTTGGCGAGTCAATATATTACTCACTACCTGTATCGAGCAAGAATCGCACGGTATGGTCTGGACTCTGATTATCCTGCACAGTCACTTGTGCAGTAGACAACAATACAGTAGACGCTTCTTTAATTCCAGATTTTCCAACGATATCCTCCACTGCTGAACAACAATAAACATTATTGGCATTCTCTGTGCCTACTTCGGCTGATCGCGGGGTTGGGGATTTTGAAAATCCAAAATGTAACAGACTATGGTGTGCTTGCTGACACTTCTCACAAGAACTCTCCTCTTCACGCCCAATCGAAATATGTTGTGTAGAAAAACACCTCAAGCAAATGGCCTTTTGTTTGACGAACCGATACCTCTTCCAGGGGGAAAGTTTGAGGAAAAGTTTGCAATTGATCAATTTATGAGAACTCTTTTTACAACAAACAATTCTCTTTCTGACTAGCCTAAACGAGAAACGCGTGGGGTTTATGAGCTACTCGAACCTGATTTTCTCTAGGTGGTCTGGCCACTAAAGGGACTGTTTTGACCTGCTTTTCGATAAACTCCACAAAATCCTCATAAGTAGGCACAGATCTTTCGCGGACAGCCGCCTCAAACGCACGACGGGACATGGGGTCTAACAATTTCAAGCCCCAATGTAAGAGAATTGCGCCGCTCAGGTCTGGACAATCCAGCCTTTTGACCGCTGCGATTGGGGCACAGAATTGGTCCAGGATTGTCATCAATCCCTCCCTTGATTCCACATGTATTGGTTTGACTTCAAAAAATCTTTTCCAAATAAGAATCTGTTAACGCCCGAGGGTCGTTGTAACGTTTGACCAGTAAGCCCGACATAATCTGGTAATTGGACACGACCGGTGCTAGATGCTTACAGGCATTTAAGACAGAGTGTGTCAATTTAGAGACCAATATTGAACCTTTTCCTGTTCCGACAGGTTACTACTATCGTGCACGAGAGATTTAAAAAGTTCGTAAAAAACTGGCCAATCTCCGAAATGTCCTCCTAAATGAGGAATATCGATCTTCTGAAGCCTAACATTACTTCTCGGTAACGCAGGAGCTTCAAAAGAACGTTCTGGCGATGGTTTCATGGCAGTTTCAAGTGTAGTGGCGACTGTCTCAATGTTTGCGACCAATTCGTGCAGGGTCTCGTTAAATTTCGGCATGTACGAGGGGTTCTTTTCCAATTCCAATTCGTTAATCTGGAAATCTAACTCATCAAATTCGGTTACCGTCTTACTGATTGATCGGTATGAGATCCGAAATTGATTTTGGACATTGGGGTCGTCTATATTTTTTGTCAGATCGTACACACGTTGGACTCGCTGAAAGAGAGTCTTTTTTTTCGAGCGCAAATTTTTTTAATTTTATTTTCAATTGCTTTCCTCATTGTAAAATTAAATTGTTAAGTCAACCTATAAGTGTCAAATTTAACGCAATTTAACGGACGATAGAGCCAAGTGAACGGGAGTCCGACAAGTCTCGACGCGATCCGCACAAGCCGCAACAAGTTGGTTCCAACGAACGAGTTCTTCACGATCAACCCAATTTTAAACGACTTTTGTTAAGACAATATTGAGAACCGAACTAACTGAAAAATTAAATTAATTGAACACAATCGGAATTTCACTGAAATTTGCCGATTATTGATCCGGCCCGGAGGACCAATGTTAACGAACAAGTGGACTGTAATTTTATGAGAGGGTATAACAATCGAATAAATAAAAGGAAAAACAAAGAACTCACCATATAGAGGACTTCTCCAAATTCTACGGCGGATGGAAAGGGGGAAAAAGGACAGGCGTACAGATGATGGAGGAATATCGGGATGCGGATACCTTTTATCTCGTTGTCCTTCGAAGAGTCTCCTTCGATCGATAATCTCGCCACGACGATCGCGAGAATAAAATAAAATGAGGTGAGTAACAATTTGAATAAGGAAAAAAAGACGATTTGTCAACGGCCGATGCGCACAGTTCAAACGACAATTACCAACTGTGTGGCGGAGAGGACCGAGCGTTGACATCGCCGGACCTCGGGCTCAAAGTCCACGAAAAATGGCGTTAACAATGTAAATAAAAAATTATAAAGACTTGATTAACGAAATAAATATTAATAATGTAGAATTAAAAAATAAATTTGTAGAACTTAATGATATCATTAGGAATAATAATAAGGACATTTATGTATTAGAATTAGAAAATATGCTTAACCAACTTGTTATATTATTTCAATTAATCTCTGATATGATAAGGGAAATAGAAAATTTTATTGTAGTCTGTAATTTAGGGAGACTACATCCCAGTATAATAAAATATCGAGATATGTTTAATGAATTAAACAAATTATTAAAACATTACCCCAGTGGATTTCCGTTTGAACTAAAACTAGAGAATATCTTAAAAATTGAATCAATGGTAGAAACTAAATGTAAATATCATAAGAATGAAGTTGTGTACTATCTATCACGACCTGTAACACAACAAACAAATTATGACTCGTATTCTCTCCTTCCTATTCCATTCTATCACAAAAACAAATTTATAACTGTGCTGGCAGAATACAAATACTTTTTAAAGTCTAAGGACAATTTGATTATTCAATCACCGAAAACACTGTGCCCTGAAATCAACGGACTTTACATTTGCTCCGCCGAGGAAGAGGTCCATCAGGAAACACCTTGCGGCAAAAACATATTGCTTCACGAAAACATGGGACACTGCCAGATTGCAGACATCAAAATAGCCAACAATTTACAGCAACGAATTCCAGAAATTAACCAATACCTAGCAATTTTTGTGGAACCGGAGACGGTCAAAATTCAAACCTCAGGTGGCCTGGAAACGCTTAAATTGAAAGGTTTGTTCCTTGTAAATGCAGAAGACAGTGCTCTATTCTACAGGAACAAGGAGATTAGCTTACAGACCAACACTTCTGGACAACCTCACAGGCTGAGTGACTTGTCGTTCCCAATGGAAAAAATGCAGAACCTGAACATCACCGTTCATCTCCAAAAATTGGGAATAAACATACCAACGTTGACCAACAACATTCACGAAACACCAGCGGTGCATGTCAATCCCAGCTTTTGGGCTATCCTTCTGTATATAATCCTACCCGTCATAATAACTGTCATAACCATTATTTTGTATAGACATAAGAAAAGCATGTTAGCCTTAAGTAACCACAGGTGTGGTTCATATCAAATGTAAAAAGATACCTTAACAAATAGTGAAGTTCAATTCTGTAATTATTATAAATAATAAAATTATCTTGTTTATTTGAAAAAAAGTAAAGAAACAGTTTTATTTTATTTCGTTTTACCAGGTTAAAACTGTGATAAACCGTACATAAATCGTTGTACTGTCTGTGAAATATATTCTTTTAATTCATTGAACTTTAGAAATTTATCGTCTTTTTGAAGGTTTTTTCTTTCTTTCCTCACAGAATGCATTTTTATGCCTTTGCTATTGAATTATCAAATAAAAATATTGTGACATGTTTTAGTGACATCAACGTATGTAAAAAGTTGGGAAAATGCAATTTGAAAAAAAATTGAGAAAACAAATGAATACATATATGTGGAATTATTAGGTGCTCAAATGAGAAAGCAATCGTGGAGTGAAACACTATAATTACAACACCGTTAAAAGATCACAATTATACGTCTTAATATATAAAAAATACAATCTACGTCGTTCTTCTTTTTTCACTGTCACTGGAATCTTCTCACCGCCATCTCCCCTCCACTCACGTCACTTCTGCCCGGGGGTTGACGTCATTGCTGTACATGCATCTTCCCACATTCGGCCATCCTACAGGTCATCCGCCTCGGATGACACCCGGTCGTCATTGTCAGCCGAAGTCGTCCATGGCTTGACCATATCAGCAGATGTTGACGTACAATAAGGTCCCTCATGATCGCCAACTCTTCGAACGTCGAAGCGGTTATGTCCACGAATTGCAGTAATTATATAAGGTCCGAGAAATTTGCGGCCGATCTTCTTTCCAGTAGCAAACTGGGTACGCGAAATTGCTACCAAATCACCAACTGAGTACTGCCTGGCTTCTTTGCGTTTCTTATTGTAGGTTTGTTTTTGCTCTCGCTGAATGTCCATTATCTTTCTCTTAGCCGTGTTTCTCAACTCGTCTCGGAAATTTTGGAAGTACTCGATATATTCCTCTTCGATTAGCGTTTTTAGTCGTAGATCGTCTGGCATGCGCATTTCTACTCCAAACAATAGCTTAAAAGGTGCGTTCCTGTGGCGCGGTGGAAGGTACTGTTTATTGCTGTCTGAACTTTCTCAAGATGTTTATACCATTGATCTGGGTTCTCCAAAGAATATTTGGTAAGTACGGCTATGATCATCTGGTTGAGGCGCTCTACTTGACCGTTTCCTCGTGGAACTCCTGTAGTAACTTGTACGTGTTTTATATTTTCTTCTGTGCAGAATTTCTGAAAGTCATTCGAGGTAAAAGCTGTTCCTTTGTCCGTTATAATTCGTCTTGGGTTTCCGAATGTCTTCTGTATGCATTTTAGACTCTGTAAAACTTCCTTTGAATTTGTAGTTTTTGTAGCAAAGAGCCAACAGAATTTTGTGAAGGCGTCCACCACCGCAAATACATGCTTGTATCCTTTGTTTGTCATCGTCATTGGTCCTAGATGGTCAAGATGAAAAGTTTCTAATGGTACATCACCTTTGTCGATAGGATGAAGAAAACCCTCACATTTTCCTTTCTTTCGCTCCGCCAAGATGCAGTGAACACAGCTTCTAACGAAGTCTTCGACTTTACTCTTCAAATTCGGGAAAGTATACTCTCGTCGCAAAAGTTCTTCGGTCTTCCGTGCTGCAAAGTGTCCACTTTCGTGAGCCTTCGCTATGAGTTCTCTCTGCATACTTTTTGGAATTACTAATAACTTTTCTTCGTTTTCCATTGCATATAATAAGTCGTGTTCCAGGATGTAATTTTTGTAAGGTCCGTGTTTAAGCGAAGAAATCACTGTGTTAAGCTCTCTATCATTCTTTTGGAGATTATGCAGTTTCAATAAAAAGGCATTTTGAACTATAAGGGTGACTGGATTACGACTAAGCGCGTCACAGTGAGCCATTTTCAAGCCAGGCCGATGTTCGATCTTATAGGAGTACTCCTGTAAAAACAAGGCCCATCGGGCAATGCGTGGTATAACATCTTTTTTCTCCATTGTCATTCTAAATGCTGAACAATCACTCACGATTTTGCAGTCGAGTCCCATGAGATAAACTCGGAATTTTTTAATCGCTTCTATCACTGCTAAAACCTCTAGCTCGAAACTCGCATAATTCCTCTCGTGTTGGTTTGTTTTTTTACTCATGAACATGACTGGATGGAAAAGTCTATCCTCAGGGTCTTTCTGTAACAATATAGCACCATAGCCGTCGCGACTCGCGTCACAGTGTAATTCGGTCTCAGAGGTAGGGCAATATATTTTCAAAACCGGTGCTGATGATAGGCGCTCTTTCAAAAGAGTAAATGCAGTTTTTTGTTCCTCATTGAACCTAAATGTAGCGTCTTTGCGCAGTAGATCACTGAGAGGTTTGGAGATTGCGGCATAGTCCTTGATAAATTTACGAAAATACCCCGTAAGGCCCAGGAAGCTTTGTATATTCTTTTTCGACGTCGGCTGGGGAAATTTAGCCACAGCGGCTGTCTTAACTGGTGATGGTCGTACAGAGTTATATTCTACGACGTTGCCGAGATATTCCACCTTTCGTTTGAAAAAAACGCATTTCTTCCAATTGATCTGCAGCCCGTACTCCTGACAGCGTTTAATAACTAAAGAAAGTCGCGATTTTGCTTCGATTTCGTCTTGAGCAGGAATCACGAGATCATCCATATATACCATGACCACTCCGGCTGAAATGAAGTCCTGAAATACGTTATTAATAAATTTTACAAAAACGGCTGGCGAGTTACAAAGTCCGAACGGAGCTTTTAAAAACTCATAATGGCCGGTAGGCGTAACGAATGCTGTATACTTTGTACTTTCCTCAGCGACTGCCACATGGAAAAAGCCATTCTTCAGATCTAAAGTTGTGAAAATACGTGCACCTCGGAGCTTGTCAAGTTGATCGTCTATCAAGGGCATGGGAAATCTTTCCTTTACTATTTTTTTTATTTATTCTTCGATAATCAATGCATAATCTTGTTGAATTGTCTTTTTTCTTTACTAAAACTATCGGACTTGAATAATCTGAAACGCTTGGTTTGATTATTCCACCTCTTAACCATTCTTCTATCTGTGTGTCAACGATACGAGCTTCTAATACGGACAAACGTCGAGGGCGCGAAACGATTGGCTCGTCATCCAGCATGCAAAGTCTTAGCTTGACGTCGGTGAATTTTTCAGGTATTGGATTATAGTCTGTGATATTTTTTACGAAATTTGACAAATGAGGTATATCGGTGTCGATATCAAAATCGTTGGAAGCCACTGAAATGTTAAACACAAACTTTTCTTCGTTAAAATCTTTTTTAAGTTTGTTCACAATAATTTTTCCATCAGTAATAGTGACCTGTACTTGCGAGAAAAAATCGCGGCCCAATAAAACATCATAGCTAATCAAATCGTCGTTAACAACATGAAATAGAACATTATACGTTTCGCCAGGTATCGTAATCGGCAACGAGAGTTGTCCGAGCGTCGTAAAACTCTTAGAGCCAAGACCGAGAATATTCGAAGACGGTCCGAGCGTCGCCGATGGGAGTTTACGAAAGAAACTTTGCCTAATGAGACATAGGTCCGATCCGGTGTCTAACAAAGCATGCCTTTCTAAGTCGTAGATTGAAATAGCCAAACACATGCTGTCGCTAGTGGATGCTGTCTTGACATTGAAATATTCTGGTGATCATAGTGTTTGAATTCGGTCTTGTGCTAGACAATCGTTATCCCGCGGGGATTTCTTGGGACAGCGTGCGGCGATGTGTCCGAACTCATTGCACTTGAAACATTTTAATCCCAGCTTTTTCGAAGAACAATCTTTGGACACGTGCCCCAATTGTCCACAATTGAAGCAACGCATCATGGTTTCGTTAGTTTTTTTAAAAGCGGTCAAAGGGGAAAATACCTTCCCTGCATGTTGTTTCGCGTTGTCTTTATTTGCCTCGGCATGTTTAAACGTCCGTCGTGAATTTTCTTTCATTTTTGCGTAGAGATCAAGTTTTTCTTTGAAATTTTCGACATCGGAAGCGCCATATAGAATCGATTTATTGAATTCGGAATCACTTATTCCTTTAATTACATAGTCAATCAGTGATTTGTCATCAATTTTTCCTAAATTCGCTAACTCGCGCATTTTGAAAAAATATTGCTTGAAATTCTCGTCTGGTTTCTTAGAAGTCGCCGCCATTCTACGGTGAATGTCTGCGGGAGTTTCTTTTGAGGAAAATTCTTTCATCAATAACGCTTTTAATCCGTCCCACGTCGTCACGTTCATCTTTTCGGATTTTAAAAATAATTTCGCCGTTCCCGTCAGCGTCTTTTTGGCGAAGATCACCTTCTGTAAATCGCCCCATTGCATTAAGGCTGCGGTATCCTCGAAATTATTCAACCAAACATCAATCGAAAGCTCGTCGTCACCGGAAAAAGAATACAGACTGTCTTCCACGTCTTTAAAAGAAAAATTCGTACCTGTGTTCGATCGTCGTAAAGCGGCATTTTCCTTTCTGAGGAGTTCGAGCTCCCGCTGTTCCAGTTCTCTCACCTTATTATTCAGCTTCTCCTGGATCTCCTCGTCCTCGTCGGCGTCTTGATAGCGGCGGTTTGCCCATCTTTGAGTCTTCGGCATTTTGTCACAATCGTGAAAGTCACACTAGAGAAAAATCACAACCGGAAACCAAAAAAAACAATCACTACCTAACGCTTGCCTCTGATTCGAGCTGGAGCGGCCCCCAAATTGTGGAATTATTAGGTGCTCAAATGAGAAAGCAATCGTGGAGTGAAACACTATAATTACAACACCGTCAAAAGATCACAATTATACGTCTTAATATATAAAAAATACAATCTACGTCGTTCTTCTTTTTTCACTGTCACTGGAACCTTCTCACCGCCATCTCCCCTCCACTCACGTCACTTCTGCCCGGGGGTTGACGTCATTGCTGTACATGCATCTTCCCACATATATCTTTGATGTGGAAGAATTTGGGAATACATTATTCTTTTAATGAAAGACTTACAACTTTAAGTTCACGTTTCAATGAATTCTAATTTGTGATGTACATTGTAACAAGTTTTAATGCAGATAGCGGATCCTATTAAGGATATATTTTTACAGTCTAAAAGCATGCACGATCAAAACTATTTGACAATAATTCTTCTACTCGAAGTAGGGATTCCAAGAACACCTTTGCGGCCATAGAAGCTTTTAAATAGATAAGCTCATTGATATATTTCGTCTTATTTTAGTCCAGTATAGGTTTTATTAAGACAAGGGCCGTATCTGATCTTCCTTTTTTCAAACAGCCAATAAAAAAAAGCTACGTTCCACTGGTTTCCGAGTGCACTGGACTTAATCTTACACAACGCTTTTTGTACTAGCGAGTCGAGTACGCAAAAATGTATTGGTCCGATTATTTGTATTTTAAAATTTGCATTTCAAGTAATTTTTTTAATAAATCCTAATGTGGCGTAGAAAATGTATTTTTTAAATTTTGTATAATTTTAACGGCATTATTTTGGGAGCGAAAAAATTTCATCTTTAGTGAGCGATGTACTATTTTAAAAAGAAAAGTAGTAATCCGACTTTATTTTTTTAATATTGTTTTATTTTTGTATAAATCGTTTAAGATATTCCACTATTATAGATTTTGTGAAGATCAACTAGAGAAATAATACTGTAGAAGTAGGTCATTTTAAATGGCTTGTCGGTAAGCAACAGATACGATGTGCGGATTAACTGAACATTGCCTTTCTTGGAACAAAATTTATATTACGGTATACAGAATTAATTAGTTGTAGAAATTCTTTGAGAGCTTCTATGTTCCTGACCATATGCATAAAATATCATCTACATAGCGTTTCCAGAAATTATAAAATAAAAAATAGTATCCTTTTATACATTCCCCATTCCATAAACTTGCAAAACAATTGACAAAAATAATTAAAAAGGTATCAGCGGTTTCACTTTGGCAATCCACGTTGTAGAGGTCCTTCAACCGGATGATGAGCTAAAAGGCTAAAAATCCGGATCGTTGCAAAACAACTTACTATGAGTAGGAACTATCTTTTTAGAAAGTATTGAATAACATTTTATTTCATGGTTTGGTTCATAAAATGACCCAAGTTTCGTCGAGGAACGTCAGCATAGGACTCATATTTGTTGTAGTTTATTTCAAACTATGTGTGTGATTTTCTCGTTATATTAATTACAACGTTCCTGTTTTAATATAGACCCAAAAATCAGCTAATCCGCTATCTATTTCCGCTATCCAGTAGACGTGTTTTTTGTGCCCTACTGTCATTGACTCGACGTGAAATTTTCGATTTTGTTTGTTTTGACTTTCTTTCCGTGTCAGTAGTGATGTACGCGCGTTATAATTTTTGTGCGGAATCTGAAGGGGAAGCATTGCCCCAGAGCTTGCGACGACTTCTAGTCCAAGGTTAATGTTCAAAATCATGTAAGGTTTAATTCTTTAATCCGTATACCCTCAATATGGATCTAAGTGAACTAGATCTATCCTCTAGAGAACAGATACGTTTTAATACATCTTCTCAATTGTATGCTTTAAAAAATAAAATACCTCCATGATCTGGCAATTCTCTCAAAATTATAAAGAAGAAGACTGTCAGACCGACTAAAAAAAAAAATTGATAGATCCAAATAGAGTCAAATTGAAGAAAATTCTATACCAAATGAAATCCGCACAATTCGGCAGCCGAAAAAGAGAGCTGTATGCCACCATGACTTATTATAGCAGACAATTTGTTCCATTAGCGGATTGAATGAAGAAAATAAAACAGCCGAGCACACACCCAAATCCGTTAAACCACCACCTATATTCCTTAAAACATTTTCAATTCAACAATTCGACTTTTGCAACGCAGTGAACAGCCTTGTTCGTAAAAATGGTTTTACCTGTAAAGCCAGAGTTCAGGATACAATAGTTTACGCCCACTCATTCGCAGCCTATCGAACAATAATTAAACATTTAAAAAGACAAAAAGCTGAATATCATAAGTGTCAGCTTCAACTAGATAAGGCTTTTAGGGTCGCTATGCGTCACCTTCATTATTTTACGCCCCCAGAATTAATGAAAGAAGACCATTAGTTATAACGTTAGGAGTGTGATCAATGTAGAAATCTCCACTCAAAAACTAGTCCTCCCCTGTTCTTTATTGACCTGGAACCGAACCCCAAAAATGAAGAAATCTTTATATTGAGCAGTCTTCTTTATACAAAAATTAATTCACAAGAACCCTACAAAAAACGACAAACATCTCAATATAAATGGTGTCAAGATTATCGTCATATGAAATCTTTCGCAACTACTTCCCACGTTGCCTGAAGTGCGCTGGTTCTCACCTGACAGCAGAATGTACCATATCACGAGAGAAGCCAGCAACATGTGTGGATTGTAAAAAGGACCACCCTCCAAACTATCGTGGTTGTTTTTCCTTCAGAAAGCTACAACTCTTGAAGAGAGGACCATCCTTTGCAAGAAGAGGGACAAGCAATGATATTCAAACAGTGGTTTCTCCGAGTTGAGTCCAACGCCAGTTTTTAAGCTATGCTGTGGCGACGAAGGAATCGATAACTCTCCCCTTGCTAAGTTCATTCAACCTCAACCACCAACACCACCATTCCACTTCCACCTCAAGACACCACCATTCCACTTCCA
>CM077102.1:36407110-36454940 GCA_039619505.1 Cimex hemipterus
ACCATTCCACTTCCACCTCAAGACACCACCATTCCACTTCCACCTCATAACACTTTCATTCTATCTCCTTCTCCCTTCAGCTATGTTACTTATATTCTTTCTAGTTTCGTTAGCGATTTGAAGTTACTTATTACACCTACTCTAACACTCCTCACAAGTGGAGTGAACAGATCCTTCCGAAACTTGCCGGCTAGTCATGTCTTCACAACCATTACTCATTCTTCTTTGGAACGCTGATGGTTTGAGCTCCCACAAAGACGAACTAGACAGTGTACTACATGACAAACGAATACACATAGCACAACTTACTGAGACAGATTTAACACATAATTCTTTTCTTACTATCAAAGACAAAAGTACTTACGCGTCAGATCACCCTTCCGATAGGGCGCAAGGCAGCATTGCAATACTCATCCGTCGCACCTTATTACACATTGTAAACATATCATGCAAATCTTCTACACAAATGTCCGATCCCATCAACTTTAATATCTCCTCCTTCCAACTGAATATTGCAGTTGTGTATTGTCCTCCTAACCAAGATTTGTCACAACACGAATTTCTATCGTTTTTCCGATCCCTTGTACCTAATTTCATTGCTGGGAGTGACTTCAACGCCAAGCACCCACAGTGGGGTTGCCGTCGTTCTAACCCACGTGGACGGAAATTCCTTAAAGTTCTATTTATCTCTAAAAACTCTTTTCCCCAACCACTTACATTGTTATTATACCTCCAAATTTAACGAAGTGGCCAACATCTACTCGTAAACTTCCTGATATATTAGATTATTTTATAACATCCAGAATCTCTTCAACCCATCTGGATATTTCAAATTCATTTGACTTTTCTTCTGATCATAGCCCAGTAAAATTAATTATACATTCTGTTCTTCCAATGTACCAAAACATCCGTGCCTATTAACTGGACCTACAGATTGGAAAATTTTCCAAACAATAATAAACAAAAAATGTTAACCTACACACACTCCTAAAAACTGCAGACAAGGCTGTAGACGATTTTACAAAATTAATACCTCCGTACCACCTCCTCGAAATACTCAAAAGTTACTATTATCTATGTGCGGACTAGCACACATTCGGCTACTTCTAACTGAAAAGCAAAGGGCTAGAGCAATGTGACAGCGTAACAGATATCCGATTGGTCACCGACGGATGAACCAACACGCGAGAAAGCTGAAACAAGAACTTGCCATACCTCGAGCTGAAATGTATAAACAATATACTACTTCGCTTTTCAAAACAGACAAGTCTTTGTGGTACTGTTCCCGCAATATCCGCGATATAAGGACTACATACCTTCAATCCGTGCCTTACACACCCAACACTTGGGCCAAACCAAATTCGGACATAGCTAAATTGTTTTCAGAGAATCTCTCCTCAATTTTTCCTGCACACCCTGACATACTTGATCATGACCATCAGCTTAACATTGAACATGACTTGAATGTCTCTTTTAGAACATTGAACACTCTCATCCTCCTAAAGGACTTACTCCGTCAGATACGGTACATTATTAATCAATTACCCTCAAAAGCACCAGGTTATGATCTAATTATAAAACAAATATTACAAAATTTGCCCCACATTACGGATTCCCAGTGTCTCCAATCAATCTAATCTAAAATTATCCGTCAAAATTATGAATGCTCCTAAGTTATACTATCCATAATGACGTAAACATTCCGTTTGTAAATGGACTCACCAAAACCTGATGTAAAAAAGTTCACCAATAACCGACATACAGTAATCTATTCGTACGACATTTACTACTTCCAACCTTACCTGAAAATCCTCCAAGAGGATTTAAGCGAAAGTGGCCTCGAGAACTTCTCTGAACAAGATATCAGTGTGAAGGGTGTTACCACTTATAACAATATTTTCAAAAACGGAAGTTATCTCAAAGGATAAGCTAATCCCCTACAGCAGGATCGGACAGTGTGAGTTGAGATTTCAGAGGACGAGGAAGGACTGTCTCTCATCTTTTTTTTTAATCGAAAAACCTGCGATATTTTTCAATTTTAAGGGCAAGGAGTTGATAGCGTATTTTTTTTTTTACTTGTCACATATTTTATTTATCAACAAAGTATTTGAATATATTATTTTTCGAGACCTTAGTTTTTTTTGTGGCACAAAAATTCCTTTTCATTTTTTTGGAATTATAAATATTTGTTTCTTATTTTTCATTTTTACACAATTCAGGAAATTTATATGCATTGAGTGAAAGGGATTCACCAAAGATCGTTACACACTGGGCAATTTCTCTACCTCAATTGATAATTCAACAAATACGAACATATGTATTTAATACATCTCTTGTAGTTAATACCAAATAAATGTAATTTAAAAAATATATATACCATATTAAACTAGATAAAAAATTCGTGAGTTTTTAAAAATTATTTAATTATGATGGTTAGGCAAACATTTATAAAAGTCCAGAATAATTTTATTTAAAACAATTAAATTTAGTTGACAATTTATAACAAGGTTGTACTTAAACAACTTAATTAACGATATATTACATGATTTTTCTCAAAACAATGCATTAAGCGCAAAAGAGGCGTTGCGATTGCGTGGGTGATACATGTTTGATACATTTTATGTACATCAGGCGTCCGTGGCTTAAGTCAAATTTGGTTGACTTGGTTATTTTTTAAAGCTTTTAAAATCAAAAATATAGTATGTACAATTTCCTATGTAGCAGGCTTATTTACTCTCTGCCTGGAAGCAGTTTATTCAAGAGGAAGATTTTTACAATAGTCTTGGATTCTTTAAATGTAGATTCGAGTAATAAAAGGATAAGACAGCAAATGGGATTATAAATCGGGCGGAACGTTGCAGGAAAGTTGTTTAATCGGCAAGGATGAGCCACATCTTCCTCGAGCGGCTCAAATACCGGAATTTGTTGAACCTTTAAAGATCAAGGTCTCGCTCTGTGGGATACAGTATCCGTACGCAGGCCCATTTGCACGAGTTGTTCACTGCATTGCTCTTCCAACTTTATGCCGTTCACCAGGAAAGGGAAATTCCCCCCCCCCTTTCAACCCCTCATTGCAAAGGTAACGCAATAGGAATCATTCCCGATATCATAAAACACACACCTTACTAAGTTAGTAATTACCATATTGCATGAGTAGCGCTGCGAAAAAAGTCGACCATTTAACTGCTGCCTAGTAGTTCACTTTCTCTAGAAAACAACTTAATTTAATTTTATTTGACGTCTTCTAGAGCACTTTTTGTGTTCGTTGCGTTTAAATTTTTTCTATAACTTTCTAAGACACATCGATCTTAGTAAGTTGGATTCTTTATTATTCTTCACTACTGTATAAATAATTTTACGTACCCTGTTACTTCGTTTTTCTTAAATACATCACAACGTTTCTCCTGAATTGCAATTGTATTGAGTTTTCTAGAAATAATTGCAGGTTTGTGGTTATAATATAAAAACGATTAAATGAATGAGTCGAAATGTTTTTATTAATTAAAATGTTCTACGTCACTCTCAATACACTTCTCCCAACGTGATGGCAACATCTCTATGCTAGTGACGTGCGATAACAATTTGAGTAAAGTATTGAGTATTTTCTTTCGATGTCGAGTACTGTATCGAATACTTTTTGTAGTGTCGGAAAATATACTGAAATTAATTTTTCGTCAACTGTTCAAGTACTATTGAACTGTCATTTTTCCGTTCGAAACTTAACATTCATCAAACTGGGAATTCACTAGTTACTGTTCAGCGTGCCTACTAGCGGCCTGTGTCAACTAAGTTAATCGAAATTTTTAATTGAGATTGGTAGTAGGTAACTGTTCCGTTGACGCCGGCTATGATATCTACCCTCCAAGTCCGGCGTTACCAGGGATAGTTGCCGGGTGTTGCTCAAAGGACTTAAGGTTAAAAAAAGAATTATTTGTTTGATGATTAAGTTTATTAACTGTCAATTTATGATAAAAATACGAAACTAAAAATCTGTAGAAATACAGATATATAGAGAATTGGTTATGAGAAAGTTAATATAAAAAATGGCAATGTTGAATTAAACGTTCGTACGTCTTGACGAACCACAACAGTGAAGATCAAACAATTTGACACTTATCTTAGAGCTTGAGATTGGAGTCTAGGACCTACTCCCTGGACGACGTCAAAGGGACGTTCGTTCGTACCCGTCGGACGCCAGAGAGCGACAGACTGGAGACCACTGATGTACGTTCGTGCATACGGGTTGAGTCCTCGGGAGAGACTGGCTGAAAGCTGAAGACAATTGTACTTCGTGCGAACAGTTCGAAAGCTAGGCAGTGACTCACTTTAGACAGCTTTTGTACGTTCGTACATCCAGGTCTATGACCAAGCAGTGACTCACTCCTTTTACGACGGTTTGCAAAAAATTGACCTTTTTCTCCCTCCAGCGTCGTAATACTTACAAATTTTCTGTATTTATAACCTTTTTGAAAATAATAAATTTAAAATAATCAAGGGAAAGATTTCGAATTAACTAACATATATAAAAATGTTTACATTGGCGTAAACATACCGCCCACCACAATTTATTAATACGAAATTATAGTAACTTTCACTGAGATCGGGTTTCCTCAACTATGGGTTGGAGAGATACAAGCTTTACCAATGGCCACTTGAGCAAGGAGCCAGAGGAGGTTCGTAGTGTAACGACACGAACATAGCCATCATTTCCAGGATGCGTTTGTGCTATATGAGCCATTGGCCATTGACCTGGCGGAACATTTTCGCGCAGCAAGACAAGGTTACCTTCGCGTAGATAGGGATTTGGTTCCCTCCATTTTTGTCGCTGCTGGAGAGTGTTGAGATATTCAGTACGCCAACGATGCCAATAATTTTGAACTCGTGCGTGAATTAACTGCCAGCGCTGTAATCGATTTTCTTGTAGATTTAAAACGGAAGGTTCCGGAGTCGCAACCAAAGCCGATCCGATGAGAAATTGGCCGGGGGTGAAGGCTTTCAAACTCATCAGGTAGATTGCTCGATTGCTCAACGGGCAGTGGTCTTGAGTTTAGGAGGCTTCAATGCGGCTGAAAATTGTTGATAATTCTTCGTACATGAACGGGGTCTCTCCGATAATACTGGAAAGAATGGTTTTCATAGATTTCACTCCCGCTTCCCATAAGCGACCGAAATGAGTTGCAGAAGGTGGGTTGAAAACCCATGTTATTTCGTGGCGTGTCAAGTGTTCAATAATTGCATTTTGGAGGGATTCTTCTCGCAAAGATTTGTTCATATCCTTGAGGTATCGCTCCGCTCCAATGTAATTTGTGCCACAATCGGAGTAAATATTCTGTGGATATCCTTTTCGAGCTATGTAGCGATTGAGGGCTCCTAAGAAAACTCCTTTGTTAGGCTGGTGACAACTTGTAAATGGATAAATTTAGTAGCCATACACAAAGAGGGAGAGATAACATTTGCAGATTGCGACCTTTCGTGCCAGAGATTATCTTAGCAGAAACTGACCAGCAAAATCTATTCCGACATGCAAAAAAAAGGTGTTCCCTCGTTGAATCTCGATTTTGGTAAGTTTCCGATGAACGGAGGAACAGATTTAACATTAAAACGGAAACGTCGGGGACATTTATGATTGCAGCTGAGAATTCATCTTCGCGATGAAATGATCAATATTTGCCTCGTAACAAGGAACCCAACAAAGCAGGTCCTGCATGATGGAAAACAATGTGGTAGTAGTCGATCAGGAGTTTCGTAAAGGTCGCATCCTTTGGAGGTAATATTGGATGTTTTGCGTTTTCCGTTAAATTCAATAATTGCAATCTCCCGCCCATCCGCCTCTCCCGCCAGGATGGGAAAGAAAACAGCGAATTTGTACAACGCAAGAAAAATTGTAGATTAAAAAAATTATACAATGCTAGGAAAATTGAAGATTAAAAAAATCAATTTGTAAAATGCTAGAAAATTTACGATTCAATGAAAGTATTTGTGCTCACTCAAAGTGTTTGTCTTCTGTACAGATGTGTCATTTCAGAGTGCCAGTGAGAGTTGCTTTGGATTTTGAAAGGGTGGGGTAGGATGTCGGATATAAAGACATTTTATATGAGGAGTCGGCTTCTGTGAGGCGAAAAGAGCCGACAATGGTGAAAATGGGTTGTAAGTTCGGTCTGATTATCATTTTAAGACTATACAGGCGTGCATAATTAGGGAAAAGAAAGCGAAATTGTTGAAGAGTTAGACTATGTAGAAATGTCTGATGGGTGGAATCTTTCATACGTTATATTATACGTTTTGTGTGGTGTGATGATATATATGTACGTTATTGATATTGAATTTGATTAATGATATTGGCGATGATATATACTGAGTTTACATGTGCCTGTTCTGTATTTGATGCTGTGTTTACCTCTGTTAGATTAGAGAAATAAATGAATAATAAACAAAATAATATTAAACCAAGAAATAATTTTTATATTGAGACATTAATAGAAATTGAAATTAAGGGCGTCAATTTGGAATTAACAATTTGGCAATTAAAGGAAGCTGAAAAGCTTAAATTAAAAGAAAAACACAGAAAAAAATATTACGTTGACTAAATATTACTATTACTTCAATTAATACCAATTAATTAAGCTTTTTAGTTGAGATAAAAAAGTCAATGGCACCAGCGGGATTTGAACCCACTCTCCTCGGCTAGATACGCCGCTGCTCTGCCTCGATCCACTCGGACATTATCTCAACCTCACCTTTTGAATTTTCCCTTCTTTTTGCCAGTTTTCAAAAGGTGCGGTTGAGGTGGAATTTAGGGTCCGAGTAAACCGATGCGGTCTGGTGTCACTAATCACCACACATTTACACATGTTCTATATTGAGGCTAGGACGGAAAAAATAATAAATTTAAAAATAAATGAACAAATAGAAATTCCCGAGTGTTTAGTAAGAGTAAGAAACCACGACACGGTGTGCACTGTTCTCAACCCAAGTCTAGGGTCGCGTTAAATTTAGTAAACCCAATCGACTTAGTGATTATTGACGAATGGTGCATTCTCAGCTCGGAGGGGAATGTATTAAACTAGAAGAGTTCAGGAAAACCCAGAATTCCGAACGAACTTCAAAATAACTCTAATTTGTTAGACTACGAAAAAATCAAATTCGATATTGGTAAAATCGATCTTATCATTTAAATCCGAAAGAGAGAGAAACTGTGAATGAAGTAGTGACAAAATACGCTGACATGTTCCATTTGGAGGACGAGCCGTTGACCTTTAGGAGTAAGATAAGAACTGTATTAGAATCACGGACGAGATTCCCGTCTACACCCGATCGTTCAATATCCAGAAATTTACCCCTCTGAAGTAAGAGAACAAATAAAAAAGTTGCTCAAACAGAAAATAATTAGCCCTTCCCACTCACCCTGGAAAATGGAGGAAAATGAGCTTATTTCACCACAATAGATCTTGCTAGCGGTTTTCACCAAATTCCGCTAGAGGAGAGTAGTATTCCCAAAACCGCGTTCAATTCAGAAAATGGTCATTATGAGACCACTCTCCCCGGAAGCAAAGTTCACTATTCGTGCCTCACCGTCGGAAAATGATGACACTGGTGACATGTATAACTCGATGTCTCAGTTTTGGACCGTCGAAGGGAGCATCAGTGTTCCGGAAGACAATCCGCTCGACACTAAATGTGAATTTCGCAAAAACGCAGGCATGACGGGAAGAGGACGAAACGTCGTCAGGGTACACTTCAAGAAAACTCCGATGATGCTGGGCGACTCGGAGCTGAGTGCACGCCACCGCTTCCATAAATTAGTACAGCGTTTGCTGAGAAATACCGACCTCAAGTATGACCGAGTGTTCTGCGACCACATGGAGAAAGGGATCATGCCGGTGGCTGTTCGTAATACTTCCTTCCACACAATGGGGTGTTGAAAGACGGAACACAACGAAGCTGCGCGTTGTCTTCGATGCTTCCCACGCCACATCAATGAATTCCCTAAACGATTAGCTGTTGACAAACAAAGGTTCACAAGTTTACCATGACTTCGGATATCAACCAGATGTATATGCAGATCTTGCTCGCGGACGAGGACCAGCGATTCCTACACCTGTTAGTTTTATTGGTCTGATCCGAGGCTGTTCGGGAACATAGTTTCGTAGACTGTCGATTGGACATTTCTGTTCTCGTTTCTGGCACTCCGGTCCAGGATAAGGGTGAAAGGTATGCCTTAGGCTAAAGCCTTAGTGGAGTATGTCTATATCGACGACATACTGACAAAATCGGACGCTATTTAAGGAGCGAGAATGCTTCAAAAAGAGCTAACCGATTTGCTGAGAAAGGGTAACTTCTCCTTAAAGCCATAGTGCAGTAACATCACGGACCTTACAGATTGAATTTATCAACAGTCGCTGACGTCCATGGTCCCGCTGTCTAACCTAGAAGACGCGACCGTGGAGGTCCTAAGGGTACAGTGGGAGCCTAAGATGGACTGTCTGTCCTTCAAATATACCTTACATAAAGATTAATAAATTTCGAATATGGAACGTAACCATGTAAATAGAAAATAACCATAATTCACAAATCGATTTTGGTCTGTCAGAACTTCCCGCCTATGTCTGTCGAAGGCTGAAGAAGCCGAAGTGCGTCTGACAAACTGAACATAGGATAGCCAAAATAATCGGTAACGACCAAACTTCTTATAAAAATATGTAAAAATTAAGTTTAAAACAAGTTCTTATAAAAATTTTTAAATGCCCCTTTATTCTTATTGGTAAGAGTTGAGTAACCTTGAAACCCGTATACTCGCTCGTTCTGTCGGTCACAGTAAACCGGTATTGAATTTTCATGAAAAACGAAGAATATGAAGTTACAGAATCACTTAATTCAGTATTGTTGATTTTAATAATAATCTTTTCGTTTATGGTCACAAAAAATAGAACCTCTAGCCAAAAGAAAAGACCAACCCAAAGAACACCCCCAAGGAGGCAGTGTGGGCAAATCTGACACATATGGTGGAGATCGTATTCACATTGAATGCATCGCTTTAGATAAATGGTCTTACTGTTCCAATGACCTGTTGACTCTCGTAACTAACCTCTGAAATAGTAACTCAAAGGTTAAGTTCAACGGCTCGCCTCTCATGCCCACTCCAATTAGCACACAAGATTTGCCAAGGCTACAATCTTCAAGGAGCAGTTTTGAAAAAAATCGGCTGGATGATGTATGAATTACTCTAGATAACGTTCCGCATCAGAACTTGTAATTTGAGAGAGTGTTTTATGCTTCCAAAACTATAATCAAGGGTTAAAACACCTTAAAGTTTATTAAGTTTAAGATATTAAATTAATAAAATTGACCGGTTGAATTGAATAATTATATAGGATTTTTGTAATGAAGAAACCCATACGAAGTTGTACAACGGCATTTTTTATTTAAGAGTAAAGAATTTTCCTAATGTGAACAAATAAGGTTAAAGTCCTTGGAACCGAGTCTATCTGCAATGAAATTTGAAATTATTGTATTTATTAGAATCATAACTGCGTTATTTTGTAAAGATGTTTAAGATTGTTTTTCGCTCATAATCTTAATGAATAATCTTAAAATAGGTCGAAACCTTAGCCGATAACAATTGAATTATTTTGTCAACCGTCAAAACAAATTTGTCTGAGCAAAATTGGGCTAAAATCTTGTTTTCGGACGAGTCACGGTATAGTTTGAGGTCTGTTGCCGGGGAGAGGGTTGATAGAAAAAAGAGAAGCGATTTATCTCCGCAAAGTATTCATTCCGGAGAAGCTATGAGTGGTGGTGCTATGATTTGCGCAGGTATTTCTATGGAGGGTCGCAAAAACGTGATCTACATCGATGGTTCCCTATCAGCGATACATTGAAGCTGTGTAGAAGTCATCAATGATGGAATGAGTGTGGGCTTGAATCCTTTTTAAAAAGATAGTTCCTATTCACAGTGAGTGTAGTACTACTAGAGTCCTACTTACTGTGAGTAGGAACTACCTTTTTAAAAAGGATTGAAGCTGTGTTATCAGAAGAATTGTTCCTTATAATTGGCGACAGTTCTATTGTTATGGACAACAATGCGAGGCCCCATTCATCTAATATTGGAACAGGTTCCAATTCAATATTTGGAGTAGGCAGCACATAGTCCCGACTGAAACCCTATAGAGCATCTTAGAGACGAGTTTTCCAAGAGAGTAAAAAGTCGCCCAGTGAGTCAGGAATGGAGAATATCGCTGTTGGAGGACTATGAAAATATTCCACATGAAATTGAAACAACAAAACAATACATTTTAGATACACTCGTAATAATACAACCATGGCAGATTAATCAGAGATTGATATCAAAAACCAAGAAAGACTAATCACTACCTCAACTGTACATCTCACCTTCCTTTTCATACAAAACATAATAAACAAAGCCAAAGGTCTACTTTATAGAATTATTATCCTAAATCATAAATCATCACTAACGAACATAAAAATGAACGAGTATATCCTCAATTAAAATCACTACCCTAAATCAACAGAATAATAAACAACTACAACTCAACATAATCATCCAGTATTACTTACAACACTACATCAACTATATCAAATACAGACAAACCAACATTTATCTCCAATGCCACTGTGATAACTTAAAAATAGCTTTCAAAATTTATAAAACAATTAACACACCTTTTATTCCAAATAAGTAATAAATAAATTTGACGTAATTTACAAAATCAATTGTTTAAATTATCCGGCGACTGACATCGGTATTACATCGAGATAAGAGAGTAAAGCAAGTAGATTGCACAAACCCAAGTAAAATCCTACAGCACTCGTTTTCCACAATTTTGAACACTAATACAATTTCGAAAGTAACAATTCAAAAGTATTACACACAGAACAAAACAAACTTAACGTTTTAGAAATTGCTTACCTCAACAGAGATAAACACAGTATCAATGACAGAGCAGACACATGTAAACTCAGTCGCAGCAACGCCAATATCATTAATAAAATTCAATATCTATAACATGTTTATCATAATCACATCACACTACTTTAGTACTATAGGTCTTTATTGTTTAATATATACAAAGTTTACAGATCAACAGTATATATTACAGAGCAAGAAAGACGTTCCTCATGGGTTAATACCGTCTGAGCTTTCACGAACATCGCACGAATCATATAATATAACATATAAAACATCATCGCATTCCACAACTCAATGATTTCTTTTCCCTACTTATCCCCGTCTATATAATCCTGAAAGGATAATCACTCCGAACCATTACCCACGATTTTTCCCATTGACGGCTCTGTTATAAAAATATTTTCCTATCCCGTCTTACCTCCCCACCGTTTCAAAATAAACCTATCAGCAATATTTCACTGACGCTCTAAACACGATAGTCAAGAATGACACTTCTGCACGGAAAACAAACATTTTGAGTATTACAAATACTTCGATTTAATCAAAAATTGTCTAATATAGTATAAATTCATTTTTTTAATATAAAATTTTCTAGTTTAGAATAAATTAGTTTTTTTATATCAAATTTTCTAGTATGTATTTGTAAAATTTAAACAATGTTTATAAATTTCAGTCCCTGAAGATGATGAACGCATATAATGGAAACGGTGTTCAATGAAAGTATATGCAACGACGTGGGCACTAAACCTCTCACAACCTTATCAAAAATATTTAACATACCAGAAATCAAATGTCAAATCAAATTTCTAAAGTATGGGTATTTTTCATTGAATATATTAGGGTAATTTTAATCTTGTTTGTAGTTTGGCCGTTTCTGATCATTTAGGTCTGCTTATTTGGTTATTTTTGTCTTTCAGCAGTAACAGACAGATCACAAACGACCAAACTTCGGTTCATCACTCAGCTGGACTGTAGAGGAAATATCGCTATTTTGTGCTTCTCGATTGAGTAGTGCACTTTCAATTTTAAAAATAGCTCCCAACATAATTTGATTCTAACTTAATTTTTCTTTGTAATAATGACGATTTGAGGTACGAGTTCTGAAGTAAATTAATTTCTTGAACTCTTATTTTCCATGCATTAAATTTAACTGAATAAACAAAAAAAAAACCTCAAATGTAAAAAATCCGATTAATCTAATTGTTTTAAGCAGCAAGGAAAGAATTACAGTTTACAATGAAAGTGAATGTTCACATATGAAACTTCAAGTGTGGGAAGAGGTAAATTTAACATGTACAGATTGGCAACGAATGTGCTTGAAATGTCTTCTGATTTATCATGTTCTTACAGTGCTGCTGTTATTTCGCCCATTGTCAGGAATTACACACTTTGCAGAGTGGAGATTTTGCCCTAATTTCTTACTAATCGCTTTACCGGGAAAGTTCCCAACAAATTGATTGTTGCTCTGTGGGTTTCCATGGGAGCGTTAAGTGCGTTATCAATTTGTACAGAAGGTAATTCATTATTGCTCAACTGCCGCATCCTCTCTTAATAAACACAATTATTGCGCCCTATTTACCAAGTATTAATAAAGAATGATTGTGTTCTATGCGAGCAAGGGCGACCCAACTCAATTGAGGGTAATTCCTCACTTTCCGAAACTCTAAATTTCTCTAGATTCCGCTAAATCGGTTTTTCCAGATTGAAGTTCATCAACATCTCACATGTAATGAAAAAGATTGAAAATTTAATCTTTATAATTTCTTTACACTTACCAGCCCACAATACTGGTAAGTCAATTACAATTTTATTAATGAATATATGCAAATAAATGGTGATAAATCTATGTATGATATTACTTATAATTGTAAAAGCATGAATTAATTAAATCTAAATTTTATACAAAACAAATAAGTATAAAACAAAAGAGATAATACAATAGACAATAGTATAAGTATTAAAACAAATATAAAACAAGTTTATAATTTTAGTAAAAACCAAAGAGAAAACAACATAAATTGTCAAAAGCGAGATAAAACAACAACTCACGGGTGAGGTCAGCCAGTGAACGGCGAGTCACAAAAATAAATGCTCACAACAATAGTCCACGAGTCACAAACACGCACAATAAAGACGGTCGCGAATAAAGTGCGGACTGACTCGTATACAAAGTCTTTAAATTTACGTGTTGCCGGACTGCATAAAACACGTGCGGTTACGAAGAATAATCTGGTGCCTAGTCGTGAAGCGCGTCTCCAACAACAAAACCCGTACTTCACTGCCTTTTAGTTGCGCGACGTATAAATCACAAAAATTCACTTCATAACAATAATTACTAACTGTATATAAGCTGTAATAAATGTAAACTAATACTAATTAATTTTAAAACAAAAATATACAATATAAAAAAATAATGTGCTTGAACATGTTCGAATCTGGAATGCACTACTATGCATCAAAGTTTTCTTCATTGGCGGGTAGACCATTTTTGCCTTATTGCAAACGGCATTGTGAGGGTTGTCAGTATGTCATATCTTTCCTTCAGTTCGTCAAATAGAACGTTGTGCAGAAAATGTGTTTTTCTGTCCCATATATTGTCGCTGTAAGTAAGTAACCGGTAGCCATCCACCACGACGTGCGTGATGCGAGCACCGGTGGATGGGGAGTCTCGTTCCCTCGGACTTTTGCCTACTTGTGGCGCCATTGCTAAGGTATACGTTTTCTGGGATCGATTGTTCGTCCGTTTCCGGTTCTATTAGATTGTGACGGAACTAGGTAGGTTAGACCGGGCCTTAGACAGGTTTCGACGTTATCTGAGCTTTATTGACTACTTCCAATTTGCACCTTCCCTCTGTCTTCACTGAAGAAACACGGAGGTAAGCTTTCGTGTATCGGATTTCCCTCGAAGCACCGGCTTGGATAGCACCGACGAGTTCGGTTCTTGAAGAGTGGTCTTGCCTCACCCTTTTGCCGGGCCGTAGTCCACCGTGTCTGGACCTTCGGGAGACCGGAGATGTTCGGTCGTGGTTCGGCGGTCAAAGGAAAGAGGGACACGGTTGCCGGGTCGGCGTTCGTGGAAGGGGTCCTACGGTACCCCGGAAGCGTTCGTGGAAGGGGTCCTTTGGGACCCCGGAAGCGTTCGACTGTGGCTGGTAGCCGATGGTGGTATACCAAATGCCGGGCTTTCGTGGGCGATTGTTCGATGATGGCCTCCTTCGGGAGGCCGGAGATGTCGATCGTACTGCGGCACGCGGATGGAGATGGACATGAAACCGAGTAGGAAGTAGGCCCAATGAGGAGGACTCCGTCTTTGTCCGACTCGAGAGGAGCACATAAAAGTGAAACCGCAAAATATCTTCCTACACAGTTGTCCGATGTGAACAGCCCTAACTGGGGTGACTCAGCTTTATAACCGGGCGTAGGCGGTGGCAATAAGGAAAGTCTGACCTTTTGGGTGGGTCAGTGAACGAGATCGGCAGATCGGCCCCTCCAAATAGTGCTCCGATACAGTCGCGACTCGGCGGTTGCTTAGCTAACTCAAATTAGTTGGCTCACATATGAGCGACCACCGAGAAAACTAAAAGGTCCCCAAGTCACCGTGCTCTTGTGGGAGAGACTCTTCACTCTTCCGAATAGGTGTCGGGATTGGCTTGAGTACTAACAGGTTCCAAGGGACCTGCGAGAGCTCGACTGGGGTCCCGGGCTTAGGAGGGGCGTGGCGGCTAAAGGGAAATGGGGAAGCCGCAGGCCGCCTCAGGCCTCACGAGAGGTAGCAATCGACCCATGCATTTGGGTTGCTGTTCTGCTGTTCACAGTTGGAGTTCCTCGCGCGCAGTGGTGAGCGACATTCGGCCTTCGAGGAGTAGTGGGACCTTGAATGGTAACTGCGAAAGTGTGAGGAACCGGTCGACACCTAGAGCTATTTTTGAATTGATGCTTGCGATTGAGATCCCCATCCGACGGCGGGATTAATTTCCTGCCTGTCGGATTTCTCCGCGTGCGTCTGGGGTAGGACCGACAACCTCGGTTCTTGAGAAGTCGTTTCGTCCCATTCTCCCTGCGATTCGCGTCCGCTTGGCGCGGAATTGCGATACCAAAGGGAGGTTGCGAACGCACAAGGCCTGAGCACCCGCAATGGTTCACTCAGGTTCATTTTTTCTCTTTTCTCAGTCCAAGCTTCATTCTATCCAGTGATTCCCAACCCTTGGTTGCAAGTTGGGTTTCCGGGCCCAAAATTAGAACGTAGCGACCTCTCTAAAGCACAAGCTGTACTTGTGTCGGCCCGAGGTCGGCAAGAGCGGCGGGTGCCTTATCAGAAGCACGGAGGGGCCAGTGCACAGGATCCCATCTGTATAGATGGGGGAGTGTGTATGGCCATATGTACCACGGGGTGACTAAATGTTACCAAAATTCGGCCCTGTCACAAGTGAGGTAGGATTCGTGTTTGGCCGTGGTGACGCCCCTGGCGTGAACTTAGCCCGTCTTCTATCGGTGACCATTGTGAGTTGCGCATGACCGCCGGTTCCCTTTTGCGGGAGGCGTCGGTCGGGTGACAGTATGTAAGCGTTGATGACGTAATGATCATGCCTTATCCCCTTAATTGCGTGGACGAGTGCTAGGTGCTGGTAGTGGATCGGCGGTTCTCTTTTTCGCGTGTGCTTTGCACGGCTATGCGTATGACCGGCGTCCTATCCTTTAGGCGACGGTGCGTCAGCTCTCACTTTGAGAATCGGACTGTCCGGTAGGAGCTTTATAGCTTAGGTGTAGACATTAAAGATCCTCCTGTTAACCCGACTATGAGTCCGGTAAAGAATGTCTTCGCTAAAGAATCACTCTGAGGTGATACTGATATCGAGTAAGTTATTGGATAGGATAGGATTAAACAATTTTTTGTACGTTGTTTTATGTCCTTTGTCATGCCTTGGTAAGTGAATATTTGTCTAATCAGTTGTAATGTTTTTCGAAACCCTAAATGTGATCCAATTTCGCTATCATGAAAATATTTATATATGACAGGGTATAAAACTGATGGTACTGCAACTTTACTTGTAGACATTTTATTATTTTGGAAGTGTAGAATATTTTTCTTTACAAAATAGTTTGGAATATTGATTTTTTGTTTTAATTTGTTTACGATTTGAATTAATTTTTCAATTTTCTGGAAATTGTAATAATACAAGACCTGGCCATGAGTTTACAACACGTAGTTCGAATTCCAAGTTTGGTCCTTCTAGACGTGGAGTGTCTTTAGCAACTTGGCGAGATAGTAAATCTGCGATTTTGTTGTTTTTCTCCTGGTACAGGATGAATTTCAAAATCATAAGCTTGCAGAAGACATAGCCACCGATTTAATTTGCCGGTCAATTTACGGTTATTAATAAGCCAAGTTAAGGGTGCACAGTCAGATCTAAGCAAGAATTTTTTAAACTTTAGATATTACGAGAAGTGTTCTATGCCGGAAATGATTGGAAGTAGTTCTTTTCCGCACACATTATAGCCTATTTGTGCTGTCGAAAGTTTTGCCGAATGGAATGCAGTGGGCAATAAAGTTCCATCGTGGTCTTGTCCCAAAAATCTTCCAACTGCCTTGTGGCTTGCATCGTAAGACAACACAAATTCCCTTGTAAAATCTGGTATTTCTAAAACAGGTGCTTTGGCTAGTGAACTTTTTGCTTTGTCACTCATTCTGTTCTTCGTCACTCCATATTAATGTTGAGTTGTTTTTCTTTAAATCGGTTAAGGGTGTTACAATTTCTAATAAATTTGGTAAATATTTAGCGCCTACAAAACTTGCTAATTGTTTTAGTGTTCGTGGTGTAGGTATATTTAAAATGGCTGTTGTTCGATCGGGATCAATTTTTATGGAATTATGACTAATTATGTGGCCAAGAAAAAGATCTTCCTGATTCCGAAAGGAAGACAATTATATTGGAATTTTCCAAAAGAAACTATAAATGAAGTTAACTCGGCACTTTCTTTGGACAGTGGAACTTGATGGAATGATTGGTTTAGATATATTACAGAAAACTAAGTAGCATCACTTAGAAAATCACAAACAGAGTTTATTTATGGTTGGTAATGGGTAATCTACATATTTTATTATTTTATTTATTTTCTGATAATTTTCAACTATTTCTTTCATGGCTTCTCATTGTGGAAGATTAAGCGGATAAGGAGGACAGCAAATAACTAAATTATTAATTTTTTCCAAATGAATTTTCATTACGTTGTTTTACCTAATTTTTTGTTAAAACTGCTGGATATTTATTTATAAAGTACTTTAATAGGTCATGAGGATCATTATTTATGTTGTTATTATTTTAGCTCATTGCTTGTAAATTATTATGTAGTTCAAAATTTTCATTTAGAGATAAAAATGAGTAAAATTTCTGATTTCGAAAATGAAAGTAAAATCCATTAACAAACGGCATTAAAATTATACCTGATTGCCTCATAAAATGATAAGAAATTATACATGGAACGGGTATATTTTTTATGAGTAAAAATTCTTTTTTCCACATCAAATCTTCAATTTTAAAATGTAATCGAATTTTGGATATTTTCTCCTATTGATATGACTGCATCATTTATTTGAACCATTTTTATTTTTGATAATAACTTATTGAAGAATTAACTTAATTAACTTAATTAACTTAATAGAATTAACACTCGCACCAGAATCTAATAATGCGACACAATTGACGTTATGTAATTTTATACCTACAATTGTTTTTTTATTGATTATTTTTATGTTTAATTTCATTTATTTACATGTACTGATCTTGATATTTCCCCCAAGTCATTTAGTTTTTTGATAAATACGTTTTGGCTGACTCATTTTGAAATGTTTGGTTGAAATTTGGGAGAAACCTATCCTTGTTTGTGAATGAGTGATCTAATCCCATGAGGCCATAATTATTTTAATTTACTTGTTGTTTAAATGGTTGATATTTATTTGTATCATAAAAATATTCTGGATTCCTATTTTTTGTGTTTTTGTAATTACTGTGATTTGTATTATCTTTAGGACTTTTAAAAAATTGTATCGGTGGATTGTATCTTGGGGTTGGATTAAAATTGCCATAGGATTTTCTGTTATACGGATTGTTTTTTGTGTTATTGTAGTTTTAGAAACTGGTGTGATGAGAAACGTTTGACCGAAAATGTGGATATCTAGCATTGTAACGTTGAAAGCTATTGTTTTTGTAATAAGGATTTCTGGGCCACGGTGTTGACGACTGAAGTTGATAACTAGGATTTTGGTTGAACCTTGACTTCCACGGTATGTTTCGTTTATTTGAAAAATAATTTCAGGTTTCTGTTATATATAGCGTATGAAATCTTATGGATTTTGCTGAAGTTGACTCGCTCGAAAAATAAACTGAAAAGTTAGAAATTTCGTTTTCCATGTATGGGTTTTTTGCGATAAGGATTTTTTGAGTCATTGCACGATTTCCAAGAATCATCTCTAAATAAGTAACCTGATCTCATAATTTTTTAATGAGTTAATGTCAGGTTTTGATCCTAAGAAGACTAATTTATGTTTTAATAAACAACGTCGTAATAAATCAAAGGTAATGTTAGGAGGAGATGCTGCAGCGGAAAGTGTTGCTTCTGCGGCACTGGTATGTAAATCAGTTAACCCTTGTAAAATAGTTGCAAAATCATGTGGGTATCTATGTGCGATTTGATGAAGTCCTCCTAAAAATTTCAGAACACTTTCGGGATCATAAAGTTTAAATTTCGGAATGTTTTTTAATCGATTTTGAACTGAGTACGGGATGATATTATTTTTAAGTTGAGGTTTGTGTAAATTTTGATTTGGATCAGGTGATTCATTTAATTTAGATTGATAAGAAGGTTCAAGGAAATTTTGTGCAGCAAAATTAATTGTATCTGTTTTGTTATCATGGCTAGATTATTCATGTTCCTTTGGGAGGGAATGGCATAGATCGTTTTCAGTGAAATTTTGTTTTGAAATTTGTTTGTTCTTTTTGTTAAGATTTTGAATTTTTTGTTTAAACGCTTTTTCATATTCACTGACAATTTTGTATACATTACTTTTAATATCTTTTGTTATCTTTCTTAGTGAATTTTGTAAAAGATTCGCAAGTGTTTCTTTTAAAATTGATTGGAAAATTGCGTTTTCTGATAAATCTAAGGCTTGGGATAAGGCCCTTGTGGCTTCTGATTTCTGTTGTTCTAATGAAGGCATACATACCTTTCTGATTGCGATTTGGTCTTTGAAAATTTTCAATCTCTATTGAATTTGGCATTGTGTATTTTTTAAAAATAATGTATCTACTTTACACTAAATTAAAATTTAGCTGTTTTAAGTATAGAGGGTAGTATACGCTCTCCTACCAAAATTTTTTGGGGGGAGGTTGTTAAGTTATTAGATTATTATTATTACATTCAGCAATTGTATGACTTCTTTATCTTGCAGTTGTTCTGTAGTTTTTGATTAAAAAAAAAAGAACAAAAATATAATTCAAATAGTAACTAAACAATTTGTTTGTTATTGTGGGAAAAATATACATCAAAAATATAATTCCTTATTAGTATTAAATTTAATTATTAAAAAAAATTCTTTTTTATAACTTTGTATGTTTTAGTAAATTTAAATTTAATACAGCAGGAGAAGGTTGGTCACAGAGGTCTTTTAAATGCGTTGACGCGGTTGAAACATGAAGTTCAAAGAGTGTAACTACATATAAAGGGATCTCGGTCCTTCCGTTCAAATAACTTCGCCGGTAATACTGCCAGGGTCATGGTTAACTGATTAACCCAATAATCCCCTGACACTCTTCCTTATCACTGAGGCCGGCCTACGGATTGTTCGAGGAAAAATAAATAGGTAGAGTAAGCTGGACATCCGTATAGAAAAGTGCCTTTTAATTGATTAAGGATAGGGTAAGCTCAATTAACTTGTTAGCTCTCTGTATTTTGTTAATAGAACAGGATTATGATCCGATGAGAGATCATTCAATGTACAAACGTGGTGGTGAAGTGAAGAGAGTTGGGAAGTGATGAAGAAGTCTAGGAGGTCGGGGCGTTTGTTAGTAGCATTGGGCCAATATGTAGAATCAGGAGGAGATATGAAGTTGAGGCATTGGGCAGAGAGGACACTGTGTAAGACACGACCTCGTGGATTAGCTACTCTGCACCCCCACTGTGGGTGCTTTGCATTATAATCATCACCGGACAGAAAACGTGGGCCAATGCACTGGAAAAAGGATATAAACTGTTGGTGGGAAATGTTATGATTTGGCGGACAGTATACAGCTGCTATATTAAAATTGAAGGGTGTGGAGGACAATTTGATGGCAGTGTACTGTAAAGATACAGAACATTGACTAGGAATTTGAAAATGGTTTAACGTGTTGCGAATTAAGATAGCGGTACCTCCACAAGCAATATCCATGGGATGGTCGGTCCTGTATGTCCTGAAATTTCGAATGTAAAAATTAGTTCGTGATGTGAAGTGTGTCTCCGTAACCAGTACTATGTCTATTCTTTTTTCTTCTAGAAGTATTTCTAATTCGTTCTTCTAGCCTATTAACTAGACGCTTTTGGTATCGAATCTCCTCTTATTACGGCAATGTATGGCCTTGAGTAGAGTCGCCCTCCTTGTCGATGGCGGACTGTCTCTTAGTTCTGGGGGCGGCGGTTTGAATTGGAAAAGCAGCGAGCACCGGTAGGGTTAACCAAGTGGCATTCTGGTGTCCTGTGGCTCACCAAAGGGCAATCATCACGGATAACTGAATGATTAAAAATCCTCAATTCACCAAACTCGTGTGGGAAACACTGCGAAGAAAGGACCTTCGAAACCTCTATTGGGGTTCCGAACCTACGAATAGGAATTGCAAAGAATAGGATCCTCTGAAAGCGGGCAGTATGGACGGATGCCCCGACCTTAGTTCGGCTATCTGGCGGCTCTGGGTCTCGAGTAACCCAATAGTTGATGAACATGAAAAAGAAAGAAAATAATTTAGGAATAACAGTACCTACTCCGCACAACCCCCCCAAAACACCTCGCTCAATCCCGCCTGAAGGAGTTGCTTCCCTCTATCTCCCAGACCCACATCACTCCAAACCCTGCAAACCATTCACCCCCCTCTCCACAACCATCTACTCCTCATTCGACGAAGGTTGAAGGTTTCGTTCCTTTGCTTGGAAAAGAAAAATAATTCCCACCATCTCGCCAAAGAGTGCTTTAGACAGTAAGTAAGTAACCCGGGCTGCATCGTTTACTGCAATTACAAATAACGTCAAGGAATCCTTGCGGTATGTATGCTTCTGATAGTGTTCTTTACTCTAAATTTTCTATTTTCTAAGAAGCTGAGTCTGAATTCCCACGTAGCTCCGATTTATGGCATTTTTTAAATGATTCCAAATCACCAAGTGGTATCGTAGTCCTTCTGGAGGTCAAAGAATTGGGTATGCTGACGTTTGCCTGATCGAATACTATTCCTTTCGAATTTGGGCCGATCTATGTTTCCAATTTGATTTTGTATTCCAGATTTTGCAAATGAAGTTGGTCAATCTAATATTTGTTTTCATTGATTCATAAAGATTGGAATGGCTAATTTACAAAACGTTAGTTGTTACATACTTAAAATATTTAATTTCAAAAATTTGAATGTGAAGGCTTCCTCTGAATTTATTTCTGTAAAATCGTTTTGGGAAAAAGTGAAAAAAAAACAACTAATCAATTTAGGAAACCCTCAATCTTAATTAAGGTATCGAATGTACCGTTTTCTGCACAGCTTGCCATATGCAAACAATTCACTTAAGTCCAATATGTGTTTGTGGTTTGTCGGCAATGAAGATACATTCATAAAATCAGATATCAAATCTTTAATATTAGAAAAACCTATTTAACATCGTTCATCAAAGAATGAACAAAAAAACATTTAGATTCTGATATCTTGTATTTAAATTTCTTAAGAATATAGAAACGATAAGCAGAAAACCATATTATTTTTTTATAAGAGTTTTTATAAGAGTTACAAAAGTTAAAAAATGATTAAATTTTGACTTCGGCCAAAACAAATGTTGACTTTAGAGCTGTAAAGCTAGAATGTTAGGATGTGGATGGAGGATGAATCGCATAAACGATGACATTTACGGAAGAAATAGCTCGGCTCGATTCATCACACTGGTACAGTCATCTGGTTGGGGCCCGATAAATATTCTAAGCATTAACTTCATTCATGCTTAAATAAACTGAAGCATAAAGAACAAAAGTAGAGGCTGGAATATAATTGGTTTTATTACTCGAATGAGTGAAAGAATTTATGTCATAATGCATTAGAAAGTTGCTAACCGTTTTTGATATTTAACACATAATTTTATACGATTATAATTGGTAACGTTAGTGACATAACGAATTAACTAGGTTGATAAACTAGATCCCTTTGGTAATGGTGCGGCAAGGGCGTAATTTGATTTTAAAATTATAGGATTATTAGCTCAATATTTACATTTTCTGTCCATAATAGTTTCGGTTACAAATTGTTGAATTTTTGGAATTCTCAAAACAAAAGGCTTTGTTTCTCCTCAGTTTTTGCTTTCAATATCTTTAGTTGTGTCAAATAATTTAATAGGCAATCATATCTTTGGATGAAACTCATTAAGACAATTGCGATTTTATGAATTACAAATAGTGAACGTTTACACCGGTAAATTGAGTATATCGTACTAGTGCGGTAAATGGTCGTAAGATCCATCGGTGGTTGCTCGACTTAGGGAAAGAAATTTTATTCTTGAAGATGAAGTGCGCAGCGGACGTGCTTCTGAGGTTGATGACAGTGAAGGCGATTAGGACAACACTGGCGACCAGGAAAAACCTGAGGAAGGTTTTTCCTGGCTACGGCCACTCTTCTTCCACCTCGCCTAGCGACAGGATGCTCAATAATCTTTCCGGACATTTTTCCGCATGTGATATCTTAGAGAACCTTGTAAGTGTGCACAGTATCTTTACCTTGTGTATGTCTAATAAATTAGTAATTAAGATAAAGGTATTGTTAATATAACCCAATAACCGCTACAGCTGGTGTTTCCGCCCAATTGTAAACAGGATTGGGGTTAGGACCACGTGCTATTCAATCAGTTTGTTTACATTTTCTCTTTTCTATGTATATATCAGTTTGTATGTATATAATCTTCATGAATAGTTCAATTTTTTTTCAATATAATATTTCAATTTTTACTTTTATCTTTACTTTCATTAATTTAACTTCTTAATTATCCTGTTTCATATATTAATTGTATATTATATTGTACATATTTTTATATCGTTGTTTGTTACTTTTGTAATATTTTTAATGCCATGGACCACTCACAAGAGAAGCCTGCCTTGCCCATTTCACCCGCGATAGACAGGGTGACCGTTAAGCTACCCCCATTTTGGAGGAGCAGACCTCAATTTTGGTTCGCTCAGGCGGAAGCAAATTTTCAATTGGCCGGAATCTCTTCAGACATCACTAAATAGAACTATATTGTTAGTACTCTTGATGAGACTGTATACGATTTCGTGGGAGACATAATTTCAAATCCGCCAGCTTCAAATCATTATGAGGCACTTAAACTTGCGCTAATCGCAGCCTTTGCGGATACCAAACGACAGAGGATTAGGAAGCTATTAATAGATATCACCTTAGGAGATCGCAAGACTTCACGGCTATTGAGGGAGATGCGACAGCTTGCTGCAGATAAACTGGATGAGGATTTTTTGAAATCTTTATGGCTTCAACGATTGCCATTACATACTCAAACAATTTTAGCCGCCAGTAGAGACGAGCTGTCGCAGCTGGCCATCATGGCAGACAGTGTTTTGGAAATCCAGTCTTTACACAGCGTTGCAGTTAACGAGTTCTCAGTAGAGAATAAATCTAAAATTTAATTAGAAAGCTGCTAGGTGCTTTAAACCCTGCTCGTTTACTGTTTTTTTCTTTCTTCCGTTGTTCCGTTTCTACAGGAAAGGAATTGACTCTTGGCTAGTAGAACCCACGGTCGTGGGTTCGATCCCCACCGTCGCCTCTGGAATTTTTCTGACGCCTAAGGGGACCGGTGGCCGCAATTAAAAGAAATTGACACGGCAGTCATCAATGGAAAGGGCGGGACTGGATCTCAGTGACCCTGAATCTATTTCCAACCACCGTCAAAAATGAGTTTCTTCGATGGAAGAACACTGGTATAACGGGGGCACAAGTTCACTTTGTGTTGTGAGCCCTCCCCCAAAAATGGAGCCAGGGTATAGTACAATAAGCTGAATAGCTGCAGTACTCAGGAGGGAACTCCTCCAGTCCCTGGTGACCATTGTATCCATCCAGAACCTCGTTCACAGCTGGCGGAGTGTGAGCGAGATGCTAATTACCGCCTTTTTGTCACGGATAAACTACTACTCCTGCAAAACAGTTTCTCGTTGACTCAGGGGCGAATGTTTCTGTTTTACCTCCATCACCAGGAGACAGACAGAGAGGCGCACATAAATTAACTTTGGTCACGGCAACAGGTGCTCCAATACCAACTTACGGACAAGGTTTACTAGAATTAGATCTGGGTTAAGACGTTTTCGCTGGCCTTTTATAATCTCTGAGATAGAGAAACCCATTATTGGAGCAGATTTCCTTTCACATTTTGACCTACTTGTTGATTTAAAGCGACGCAGACTGCAGGATGGTATCACCACACAAGGAACCCCCCCTCACTCCAAGCACTGAACAACTCTTACCTTTATTAGTGATGTCTCAGGTTTCTCAGTTCCACGACTTATTAGCTCGATTTCCATCTCTTTCCCGACCTAATTTTAAGCCAGCTATTACGAAACTTGCTGTTAAACATTACATCGAGACCTCCGGCCCTCCAGTTTTTTCAAGGCCTAGATGTCTATCACCGGCAAAGTTGGCAATAGCTCTACGGGAATTTGAGTTCATGTTGGAAAACGGCTTATGCCGACCATCCCGAAGCCCATGGGCTAGTCCCTTTCACTTAGTCCCCAAAAAGAATGGACTGGCGGCCTTGCGGGGATTATCGCAGGTTAAACGCTGTAACGATTCCAGACCGTCAATAACGCTTCAAATACCTCGACAACATTCTCGTCGTCAGTGCCTCACCCGAAGAACATATGGAACATCTCACAATAATTTTTCGACGCCTCAACGACGCTGGTATTGCCATTAATCCGACTAAGTCTGTATTTGGGCAATCTTCAGTCGAATTTCTAGGATTCCAGGTATCGGCAAACGGACTCCAGCCATTACCAGCAAAGGTAGCTGCCATTAGAGATTTTCCACAGCCTACTACCGTACACCAGCCCAATCACGCTACAGTGCCTACGACCGAGAACTGCATGCCATCTACGCTGCAATCAAACATTTCCGATACATGATGGAAGGTCGGAACTTCGCAGTGTTCACGGACCACAAGCCATTAATTTATGCCTTTCAACAAAAATTAGAGAAAGCTTCTCCGCGTCAAGGACGCTACCTTACGTATATTTCCGAATTTACAACAGACTTTAGACACATCTCCGGGCAAGACAATATCATCGCTGATACTCTATCACGAATGGATGAAATTACTTGCCCTTCGGTGGTAGACTACAACACCTTGGCAGAACAACAGCAAGACACTGAGTTACAGGACTGTCACAAGGATGACAAGTGGAATTTTTTTTGGCCAAACCTACGTAAAGATGTACGAGATTGGACACGTGCCTGTCAGGCTTGTCAACTTTCGAAGATAATGCGTCATAACAAGGCTCCTCTTAAACCTTTTGCATTACCTAATGACCGTTTTTCACACATCCATTTGGATTTTGTCGGACCCCTACCTCAATGCCGATCATTTAAATACTTGCTTACAGTAGTGGATCGTTTTTCGAGATGGCCAGAAGCTTTCCCTACTGAAGATAAAACAGTGGCTCGCACACTTTTAGAAGGCTGGATCGCCCGTTTCGGCGTCCCGCTCCCCATAACATCTGATCGTGGCAGACAGTTTGAAAGCGACTTGTTCAAACATTTTAGCATCGCTCTAGGTATTAAAGGAACCAGGACAACTTCTTACCATCCCCAGTCTAACAGAATGGTAGAAAGAATGCACCGGGTACTAAAATCTGCACTCACATGCCACCTTCTCAACGACAAATCATGGATAGAAGCTCTCCCTTTGGTAATGTTGGGGCTACGCTTCGCTGTGAGAGAAGACTTGCAATCATCAGCCGCAGAGATAGTTTATGGATCTCCGCTACGCCTACCCGGAGAATTTTTCAACCAATCTAATCCACAAGACAGTTGTTACTTTGTCAAAGATCTCCAAGAAAGGATTCGGCAATGCAACCCCACCAACCCGATATACCATGGTGCAATAAAAAGGTATGAACACTCCAATTTGCGTGTATGTTCTCACGTATTTCTCAGGTCTGACCTTGTACGGCCACCTTTGTAACCTCCGTATGACGGACCCTACCTGGTGGTAAAGAAGAGCCAGAAATATTTTGACAAACTTGTTAAAGGCACTACGAAGAGAGTAACAGTCGACAGGCTTAAACCCGCCTACCTACAGACCAACTTGAACAACGTGGAAGACAGCGCGGCACCTACCATACCAGCGGCAACACCGGATGGGACCACTCGACGGACTCGCAGCGGACGCAGAACTCGCATGCCAGTACGTTTTTCTCTCTCTCTCTCTCTCTCTCTCTCTCTCTCTCTCTCTCCCTCTCCCTCTCTCTCCGATCCGATTAAACATTCCCAAGATTGCAATAATCAATAGAAAGTATCAATATGTGAATAATTATTAATTAACTTCTGTTGTTTTTTTTTTGGGGGGGGGGACTATTCTCTTTGTACTGAACAAGCGTGGATTGTACTGAAGATGGCGTAATGTTGAATACATATAGACGAAAACGTACAATTTCTCTGCGGTACAACTGTTAAAATTCGTTGTAATAATAAGAAAATATTTATAAAGCGTTAAAATAGCTCAATGGAGTTCGTAGATTCGGTTCCCTCGTTTCGCTTTCAATGCGATGCTTGATTGAAAGAACGAAGACCAGACGAGCTATTGACTGAAGCGTCCCACCCATAATCAAACATTTTGATTAGAGAGAACCTCAATGACAGTAATAATCTTAATCAAAATACATAAGCTCACACTGATTTCCAATGCTAAATATTAAAGGTCACCGGCATGAACCGTTACAGCTCTAACGCCCCCTTCATGTCATTATAAGTGACAAAAATGAGGATGAAATCAGTAAAATTAACGTTTCGTTTTGTATCTCCTATGTTAATTTGTTTATTAGAGACATCATTTTTAGCATTACTTGTAATTGGTCAAAGTCTTTATTCGTATTTCTGTATATCAGTAAGTCAAAAGTCAAAATTAAAATAGAAAAAGTTTAATAATAAATGCGAAAAATCGAAAAAAAGGGGAAATTTAATATTTATTTGCAAAACGTTGAAATCAAAATGGAAAAGGTTTTTTAGATATGATAATTGATGGGGTGAGTGTGGTGTTCAATATTTTCCAAAAGGATAGTTCCTACTCACAGTAAGTTGTTCTGCTACGATCTGGATTTCGAGCCTTTTAACTCATTCATATATATTTTGAATTACACCTCAATGCAACTTTCTCTTATGAAACAATAAATTATATTGTATATATATATCTCTTCTCCAAGATGTAATTAATATTTACAATGAAAAACCAAGGATTCGATGCCACTAATGAGATTGCCTTATATCCTCCTATTCCGAGCATTCCATAATTATCTGGTTCATGTCACAATGTATTTACTGTTACAGGGAGCACAATTGGCAGATTCTGTCAGGCCAATCTTACATTTATGAGCACCCCATAAGTCATGGTTGCCTCTGATCCATGTGAGTACGGAATACAAGTCGAGAGTTGCGCTGCGTCCTTGAAACCACGGAGCCTTGGGTACCACGGAGAACCTGAATCGATACAGTGACGCGCCCTCGGAGCCATTATGAAATTCCTACCACTCAGATAATGTACGATTTTTTGGTTACTACACGAATGGCGTCATTGTGATATACGTTTTCCACCGCCATTACTTTTTTTTGTCATACTCTGGGAAATCATTTCGGAAGAATAAGTAGTGCGCCCCTCGCAAGCATGTCACCTCGATATCCTTTTGATCCGAATCTTTCTGTTCGTAGGGTAGAAGTCATAGCAACGCAGATGTGCACGGAAATAATACAATCTTATGGAAAATTAGACTTTAAATTTGTGTTAGGTACTTTTGCAAATAGCATCGGGTAGTGTCGCATACTGTTGCGCCGAGTAAATGCGTTCCCCGCTTAAGAGATTCAATAAAATAAGAATTTGTCCTTAGGTTAAAATTTTCATCGAAGAATTTTATATCTGGCCATGTCTTCCAAATCAACAAATCAAGATAATGGCAATGGGTTTGAGTTTGAACTACACTTGACCTTGACCGGTGACAAAATAAAATGGAAAACGTTTCATTTGAATTTGAACGGTATTAATCGAAACTACTGAAAATTGTTATACATCTCTTTCTAGCAAGCCCTGATACACAGGAATTATTTACTAACTGAATTACAATCTTTATTAATAATTAATTGTACAATTTTTAAATGTAAATTATTTATTAATGTATTAATCATTATGTAAGGTATTGATTGAAAGAAACGCTTGCGGGACTCGAACCCACGATGTTCTGCTAAATACGCCGCTTCTCTACCACTTGAGCTCCCCTGACTTCGATTCACTCGGACACCAACTTTCCACCACCACCTCCCTTCCGAATTTTCTCTCTTTTTTGCCATTTCCGGACAATCATACTTTTTTTTTATTCAAACTACATATATTATTGTCGTTATATTAATTACAACAAACTTATTTTAATATAAACCAAATTAATGAAATTTATAATGAAATTAAGAACTTTTCCCAAATTATTTTACCATTGAATGCCTGCTAATGATTATTATTATTATTATTAGTTTTTAAGGGCGTTTTAACGGCTAAGGTCATTTCACGCCCTAACATCCAAAAATTCTATTTTAGGTTTGCTATATCTCTTCTGAGTGCTATAAAACTCTGACTCCAAATATTCACTCGTAACCTAATTTATCCTATTGCCATCCAAGCTTTGATTTTCTTTTCTTAATTCTTAATTCGGAAGGCCAAGTTACAATAAAATTAATAAAATTATAAAATTTATTTCTGTTACTTTTTTTTTAAATTAAAATTGTGAGTTTTTTTTCATAAATTAAAATTTCCCCATAGGCTTGTATGGCTAATAATAATAATAATAATGGAGTCAGACTAGCAACAATCTCAGCGTGATTAGCTCATCTTTATCCTTTTATTCTTCCATTCAAGTATGATAACTAATTCTACATAACAATAATAAGAAACAAAACACAACAATATATTTTTTTTTTTTGAAGGAGCTATTTTTCTTATTTAAATTGCGATATTGGGCATTGTACTGTATTACCCCGCAATTTTTATTGTCTTCCATTTTATTTTTCCGCTCCGGCAGCCTCAAAAGCTTCTGAAAAAAGAAATCATGCACGCACAACTCTTATGCAGACATTAGCAGGCATTCAATGGTAAAATGGGAAAAGGCCTAAATTTCATTGTAAATTCCAACAAATTTGAGAAAACTGAAAAGCGCTCTTCGAAAGGAACCCTGGGGACCCAGTAACTCCTGTAAACTGCTCGAAAGGTTGAGCCTTTGCCTAAAGGGTTGTAAAGTGAGGCAGTCGACCAAAATATGTTTTACTGTCAAAATTATGCGTTCTCCACTTCGCGTACATCGAGGACAAATTGGAAGGTTGTTGCCTATTAAAAGTCTATTATGAATTAACCTGATATGACCTATTCGCAATCTAGAGAGAATTACAAGTTCTTTTCTCTCAAGTTCTTCAGTTGGCCATTTATGTACAGCTGGCTTAATTTCTTTCATACTATCTCTACAGGCATTCCATCTTGCCGCCCACTTTCGTTTGATAATGTTTTTAACATAAGCGACTATAACATCCGGACGGAGAAGAAATTGATCTGTTCTTTGTGGATGGTTTGCAGCGTTTCTTGCCTGTTGATCAGCTTTTTCATTTCCAGAAATGCCGACATGACTAGGAACCCAAACAAATACCACATGCTTGTTGAGTGTTCTGAATTCACAGAGATATTTGTGAATTTCTAAGATGTAAGGGTCAACCGAGAAATTATTTTTGATTGCTTCGAGACCACTTTTCGAATCAGAGCAAATAATGGCATTACAAATTCCTGACAATGCACGCACAACTCTTATGCAGACATTAGCAGGCATTCAATGGTATAATGGGAAAAGGCCTAAATTTCATTGTAAATTCCAACAAATTTGAGAAAACTGAATATTATTATTATTATTATTATATTATTATTATTATTATTATTACTATTATTATTTGGGAGGTCATGTAAAAAGAGAGTGAACAAGATTAGGCTCAACTGGCACCTTACCACGCACACTCGCCGAAGCCACAGAGAATAAGGATTTTAAAGTGTTGACTATCTTTGAGGAAAATCCTGATTAAATTAGTTTTAAACACAATCCCCGACGATCTGCACCATCAGAAGCAGCTCTCAAATCCACAAACAAGCAATAAGTCTTCTGCTTTCGTTTCCACAATCTTAAATTGATTACGTTGGCCAATACTGACAGATTGTCACTAGTGGAGAACCTTTTTCTAAACCCCATTTGACTTTCCCCTAGAAGACCGTTGGCCTCAACATAACATTTCTGAGCAGTAATCATGAAAAAATCTTGGCCACACCATTCAGACATGAAATGCTTCTGTATTTAGTGGAATCATTTCTATCCCCTTGCGGGAAAAGAGGAAAAATAATCGATTCGCCAAATGAAGCAGGGACTGAACCATGTTCATAGACATAGTTATAAAAAGAAAGGAGATGTTCCTGGAATGGACGTGGAACATACATAAAATACTCATAAGGAATTCTATCTGGTCCCGCTGCCTTGTGGTCTTGTAACTTCTTTTGAACCGAGAGTAGTTCCTCAAGTGTGAATGGTGCATCTAGAGGACAATTAAAGATTATAGGTTCTGCATAGAAGTACAAATCTTTCTCAGATTTTAACGGATTCAGAAGTGGACGAACGTGCTGAACCCATTCATGGATACCTCACCACAAATGAACCTCTTTCTTTAAATCTGTTTATCAATTGCCAAAACAGCCTTGAATCCTTTGCTGCTGTTAATTATGAGGCAGCAACCGTCGTAAACTCTTGTTTTTTTCTTTCACAGAGATTCTTATAAAAACCTCTCGCCCTCATGTATCTTTGTCTCACAATTTCAGAGTCAGTTTTGCGGAACAAATTCAAAAGAGCAAACAATTTCTTCCTGACACAGTGAAATACTCGATCGAACCATGAATTTTTTTTTGTATATTTTTGATAAATTTAACTATTCTGTCATTCCCTGCAGCCTTAATGACGTTTATAAGAGCATTTAGATGGTCTTGTACATCTTTTGTAGCGCAAGACAACTGTTGGTAAAAGACCTAATATCCTCGAATTATAAACTTGTTCAAAATCCGAACTCCAAATCATTTGAGGGAGAATAGGAAGAAAACGACCCACTTTAAAATTCCCAGAGGGATTTTGACAGATATAAGAAGACGGTCAGAGAAGATTTCTGGTAAAACCTTTAAAACCTTAAAATCATCAATTAGATGGATGACAGGACTTGTAACACAGCATAAATCGTTAAATGAATATCCCATCGAACCAACAAAGGTAAATTCACCATTTGGGTCACTAGGAGACCTCCCATTCAATATAACCAAGACGATCTCGTCACAAAATTCCACATATTGTCGACCCGCTTTATTAATCACCTTATCCTTCGACGATCTGCACAACTCGAATATCGAAAAATATGGTCCAGTTTCCTCCGGAAAAGGCTGTGCTTCACTTATTCTAACGTTTACATCCTCAATAAGTATTACATTGCTTAGATTACTTTCAAGAACAAGATTACTCAACTTGGCAAAATCATAGTCCCAACATGGGATACACAGGTAATACATTGAGAGTAACATGAGGCAGCTGCACAGAACACAAGTAAAATTCCGAAACGTTCATTACGTTAATATTACAATATTTACTTTTTATATATTTTTTCTATATGCAAATAATAAATAGTCTATCTTTGGGTCGACTAAATTTACTATTTTTTTCAGCGCTAATCCATTTATGTTGGTGTTCTTCAAAAATGTTATCCAATGAGTTATAATCTTTTTCCATTACGAATGTCTCTAATAAAATAAATAATACAAATTTTTTTAAAAAATTAATAAACAAAAAATACTTTATCTTTGACTTAAGGCCATTAACACTGTAAGATAAAATATTTAAATAAGAAGACATATTTGAAACCTGGTGGCAGACGGACAAATCTCAGATACTTGAAATAGTTTTGGATTCAGTGGAAGTTACCGACAATAGAGTTTTCGTGAAATTTGAAAAATCATAGTGCAGTAGATTGCTGAGCAACACAACGCTATCATTGACTCCACATCTCAGACTTCTGAGAGGACACCACTTAAAGGTATGGTCAAGCACCCTCAATGTATCACTAAAAACTGCAACTCTCATGTCGCTCTTCTTGCGGAGAATTTCCTTGCGAAGAGCCAGCAACTTTGTTCTGTTACACCTCCTATTGTAGGGAAGGTCTTCCTGAAAAAAATAACTTGTGCCTTTGAGAATTTTAGCAGCTTTAAGTATATGCAGTCTGTCTCGGGGAAAAAGAAAAAAGATGAGCAAGGGTCTCTTCGGTTGATCTCGTGTCCCAAGTGTATTAACTCTAAAACACCTTTCGTCCAGGTCTACCAATAGAACTTGTTTGCAAAAGTTCATGAGCAGTTGATCAAGATTATCAATCGATTTGAATTGTAGACCTTTGAAAATAACGTTACAGCGTATGATCAAGATTTTCAATAGCTATCCTTTGACGCCCATTCCTTTCTTGTAAAGAATGTAATTCCTCCCGAAGGAGGCGATTCTCTTCCCTTAGAGCTTTATTTTCCTCGTGTGGCGACGCTATGTCATCTTTAGTAGCTAAATGACTAATTTTAGCATCGACGGGGTTGGACATAACATGTGATATTAAACCCATCAATTGAGACATAGATGAAATTTCCAATTTGGGTATCAGTGTTTGAAATCGCCGTAGACACGGTTGGTGCTGATCAAATTCTTTTTAGAATAAGTTTACCCTGCTCGGGAAAATCCCTCAACCGTTTAGCAGACGAAACTTGATTTGTACCCTTGGATAACGATAACGTCTTAAAATGTTTAGGAGGCATGCACAAAACATTAACTCCAAAATGACGAGGTAAATGTTCAGAGACTTAGTAGTGATCCAGTTTACACAAAATAACCAATAAAAAAAAAAAAGATTATAATTTGTATAGTTTCAACTCAACAAGCCCTCGGCACTCTGCTCAGCTGGCTGGACTCACCTATTGTGTTGTTGACTAGTTCAGTCGGGATTGTGAGAGGCGAACAGCTTTACCAAATCCCGATCATCCAGCAGGGTGGGGATGCCCCACTACAACAGTTGATACTTATCACGTCTTCGATCTCTAGCCGAGGAATCAGACGGCTTAAACCCGACAAATTCAAATTCAAACTGTTCCGAATCACTCGATTCACTTGACAAGAACTTAAGTACATGTCTGTAGTAAACCACCGAGCCTTTGTAGCAGGCAGGCAGGCAGACCAAATTTCACGGAATAAGACACTGACAAATGTGGCTAAAACACTGAATAATACCGAGCCGATCGTGCCTCGATTGCACCACGCAACGAATTCCCCCATTCTTATTTTAATGTAAACCAAATAAAACGAGCTCAAACATACATTAATTTTTTTAAAAGTCATTTATTATGATGGTTAGGCAGAACATATAATAAAACACCGGAACAACTTTATTTAAAACATTACAATTAATTGAGGTTTAATAGTTGAGATGAAAAAAGTCAATGGTATCTTCTGCTAGAAACGCCGCTGCTTTACCACATGAGCCTAACCTCGATCCCCTCGGATATCAACTTCCATTCTCAACCCCACCTTTTGAGTTTTCCCTCCATTTTGCTATTTTTCAAATGTCGTGTAATCGTATTGAATTCTCGACGACGATTGAAATGGCCACGGAGAGCCTTAGTGAAGTCTTTTTCATTCCAGTGAATTATTTCTATTATTAAAATTATTTCCCGTTTAGAAAATTTTGAAATTATCGGCAATGTATTTTTTATTCCATTATTGACCCCAATGTAGACAAAATTTTTCACCCAGATTTTCTGATTCTATCTGTATCCTTTTTGTTTCTTCCTAAAGTACTTGATACAACTTACCAATAGTTAAGTCTCCTTAGTATAAGAAAATGTGCCCTAGATTCTGTGTTAACCCCTTTTAGAAGAATTCGAATGCTTCAGTTTCTGTGTAGACTGATAAAATATTTGCGGCCGTAATAATGTACGAAGTACACACACGAACTATGAGTCTTGTTCTTGATTACTTATTAACGAAGATTGCACGAGTTTTTAAATTTATTAGGATTCCCAATATTATAATAATTAATTTTGAAAATGAAATTACTAGCTTCTATATCATTTTGGTTTGGCAAAGTAGTGCCATTTAGTTTGACGGCAACTAATTGTTAACAATTCGCTGAAAAATTTCCGGGCAGTTTGATTTATATCATATAACCTTTCTATAAAATTTAGATCTCTCGTGGGCTGTCGTTTGACAATTTGAGGGAGGACAGGGGCGACCAACATCTCTAAATATTTGTTCGGCCGGGCGAAATATAATAGGAGCTTCTTGATTTTATATTCCTGCTGGTTTTGGGCAATTCAGGGCGTGTTAATGTAAGTAGCGGATGTGATGTCAGTTAGGATTAAGTTGTTCTTATACATGTGTAAGGTGGCAGATTTTTCGAGTGCCCTCGATTTAAATTTTCATTTACACTTTAAAATGTGTGTCATTAAATTTTTAAGTGAATTATTTTCTTTTCTACTTTTTCCCCGATTTGTGATTTAACCTGGTCACGAGCGGAAAGCAAAGAGTCTGGATATATTTCAGCAGAATTAGTGCACTTCCCTATGAGGAAGTGGCATTTTGATCCGTGTTTCCCTATTTTGGATTTCTCGTTCGCATTCAAAATGATAGTATTTTCGTCAATTTTATTCCTTGGAGCCGATGCGAGGACTTTGTTCTGGATAATTTGGGTGATTTTGGAAGGAGTAATAAACGGAAGGATAAATAAAAAATATTGTGTGGTGATCGATTACAGTTGTTCAATTATTATTCGATAATCGTGAGATGCGGTCTGTTGTGACATAGGTTTTAGAAAACTTTTTTGTTTTTTAAATCGTTTCTATTACACCACGGCTCTAACATAGGTTGTTTGGCACAAGTGGTCAATTCTGATATGTTGGTTAAATGAACGATAATGCACACAAATTAGAAGCACTAGCTATATCCTACGCAGAGACAAACATCCATCGCATCCAAATAGCACAATCCATAACCCTCAGAAAAATCCTTGATGCTCCATTTTATGTATACAACGAAACAACAAACACTGATCTAAAAATTCCTTTCTTCATGATCAGTAGTCGTTACAGCAAATTTCATTAAATTCTCCAGCAAACATAAATGCTTTATTTAATTTTGCGCATCAGGGATGTAATCCAATTGAAGAGTAGAGAGAACGAAAAGACTTTAATCTGAAACTAGAGTCCCTTAGAATAACAAAAATTATTAAATACAAATGTGACACTTGAATTAATGAAGGTTCAAAAATAAGTTGAACTAAATCGCACAATACAAAACAAAAAAATAGTTAAAAAAACAAAAATATGGTGTTACGATATTTCAATGAATCAAGGCCAACAAAAGAAAGGTTGTAAAAAGTAACTCTTTGGAATGAATTTAATATTTTCATAGTAATAGTTAATTCAGAAGTGCGTAGTAGGATTTCCATTAAATAAGTAATTCCTGGTGTAATGCATAACAGTCACTTCTGACACTGCCTCGCAATTTAAACAAGTCACCCTCGGGAAAAGAACTTATAAAAACCCAGAGCCAATCATTATCACCAAAAAATAAAATGAGAAATAAGAACATCACGAACAACCGAAACAAACCATGCACCAATAACAGCGGATTCCACCAAACCTCAATTACAGCCTTCGACATGAAGACCAGTAGTTATCTGGGAACCACATTGGGCAATCAATCAGCAGCTCAGCTACGCCAAAGTGGCAGATATAGTTGTTTGTTGAGAGAAAATACATTTTCGCATGGAAGAGTCAATGTTAAATTTTTGCGAATCTTTACATTTCTATTTAAAAAAAATTAAATAGAAAACTCGCAATGTATTACTACGAAAACATTCTAACCCAAACATAAAACATACAACTTAAAAATGGATGGCCAACATTTGGTCATTTCCTTATAGGTTTTCCAAATCATTTTTATTTTTTAAATTGAAAATTCGATGATTGTAGACGCTGGACTGAATAGTAATAACAGTAGGAGCATTTGTTGAAAAATTGTGGCCAACCTCTAAAAAGTGCGTACTTAACCAAGTTCCAGTCTAGCGGTATCGTTTCTGGAAAGTAGTTGAGAGATTTGCTTTCAAAACAAATAGTTTTCGTATTTTACCCTAGATTTCTGTATTGCACATCAGTCCAATTTGCTACTTGTTAGCACTTTATGCTTATAAAGTTTGTTTAAAATATTATATTATTCGTGTTATATTATTGATCTGGATGGTAAAATTCTTTAGATGAAGCATTTAAGCACGTATACTATATAATCTCATTAATCATTATTTAGTGATCGAGAGATGCGGACTGCTGTGATATAAGACTAGAAATAGTTTTTCTTTTATCGTGCTATGTTTCGATCTTTATCTAGATCATCTTCAGTGCCTCATATTTATAAACACACACACTCGAAAGAGTGTGAACAAGTATCGGATGCAATAATAGAGACGACAGGAAGATGCAGAGCAATCTTTCGTCTGCTGGCAGCACCAATATGGAGCGCTCCCCTAAAGTACCGGTTGATTAAAGACGAGGGATTCACTCTGGTTAAAAGTAAAAGGCTAAGAGAGGATCGCTCCAACTCTCGAAAGGTTGGGTACACACGCGCGTTTCAAACTGTTTTCAGGGACAGGTTCAAACAAAGACGAAACCCGGAGGTAAGTACTATCCCCCGAACAGAATAGACTAGGAACCAGTATTAAAAGAAGAAGGACAGAGTTATTCTTCCACTCCATCTTCTGCAAAACCAGCCAAAAATACGAGGCAAGGGAAGAACAGGTTAACGTACATAAATAGTTGTTTAAGGTTGTTTTCAGGAAAGCAAACAAGGATTTCTTCATAAACGGTGAGGCGTAGATTTCATAAATTCAGGTCTTGTAAAGGAGGATCCATAATCATGCTAAGTTGCGGGGATGAACTCACCGTCTATCTTCTTAGAAACTGTGGGACTCACTAAAGAAACTGTCAGATGAAAGGAAATACGTGATCTGGGACATTAACGAACTCCTAAAGAAGGCCAAAATGGTCACACAGGCGGTAGGACTCGAGTCAAGGATATGGTCAATAGACAAACTATTAGAAATCTCCAACAGAAAGCAGGTTTGAATGAAAAAGGATTTGGAACTCATTGCCTACAGGTCACGGGACTTACCTCTGTGGAGAAGTACCATAAGTGGAAACAACATAATCCAATGATGGCATTAGAGTTGATCCGCATCAGCTTGAAAGTCTCCTTACCTTCTCTATCAGAGATAATAGAGATTGATAAGGACCTATTTACACTTACAGAAGATGATGGAAGTGACTCCAATTCCGTTCACTCGGATAGAGGTAATCTAGCGAAGGATTCCATTCTGAATGAGCGTTAAACTGTCGCGTTCAGAGGATATGAGAACATTTGAATGAATCACTCCGTGTGTACATGAGATGAATTCATCCATGAGACCTCTCAGGGTGTCACAAATTAATATGCAACACAGTAAATTGTCACGATCAAAATCGGTAGGGAAATAATTGTTCTGAAACATTGCCTTGTTTAATACAGGAACCCGATATCTCTAGGGACGAACCAAACAGTTTAAAAAAATAAAAATTTTAAACGGTCTCAGGATCTAAGGCATGGCAGGCCGAGAGCATGCATTGTGGCCACTCATAGACAGGAGTGAGAAATCATCATTTAATAAAGAATATACACTATGCTGCTTTTTCGACATTCAAGTAGCGTTTCATAATGATGCTACTTCTTGCATTGCATCAGCAGTATGTAATCACAATGTCGACCATCACCTCAATAGATGGGTAAACACCTACTTGGAAGGAAGGATGGTCAATATGTGCTTAGGTAGTAGCACTCTTACAATTTATGTCAGAGGAGGCTGTTCACAGAGACAATTACGTGATGGTACCATAATGCTCACAGGTAGGGATCCCCTGACTCTTTAACTACTAACGGAAAACGCCATGGGATTACTTTATGAGTGGTGGTATGATAAAGGTTTATCAATTAATCCACCTAAACTGAAATTGATAATGTTTAGTAGGAGAAGAATATTAGGTAAATTTAAAAACCCTAAATTTCACTGCATAGAATTAGAGTCAGTGGCTTCAATCATATTCCTTGGTGTGACCCTCGACCGGAAACTGGATTGGAAAAGGCACATTTATAACATATAAAGGAAAGGCACAATATTAATGTTAAAAGTTCCGTCGGTAGCCAAATGACTATATGCTGCAATTATTCTATTGTTCGCACCATTCGTCGGAAAGGGCAGGTGGAACAGTAGTAAATTAACACTAGGTTGATGATGGCAAAATCATTTTCAACTACACTCACCCTAACACTTGAAATCACTACCAATACCACACCTCACTAATCAGTTGCTACTGATTATTTATTGAAAGCAGATGGAATCAAAAATGAGTAGTAAAGGTGACTCCACCTTCCCTGGTCATGGAGTCAGATGAGGTGAATTGAGCATGGGGGTTGATGAGGGTTGTTTCCACCCTTATTTTATACCTAGTGACTATCATTTAATTCACAATAGAGTTCGACGAGGGTTGTATCCACCCCTATTTTATACCTACTGACGTAATTTTTTTAAATCCATCATGGGGTTTGACGAGGGTTGTTTTCACCCTTATTTTTTACCTTGTGAAGTAACCTTTTTTTAATTCAATATGGGGCTGAACGAGGATTCACTAGCCGCCGTGGCCTTACTCTGGACTGGAGTGTAGAGGAAAAACGCCGGTTCTGAGACACCCCCACTCATGTAATCTGACAGGGTTCACGAGCGCAACGTGTGGCTCATTCGGTTGCAGGAAAAGATTTAGTGTATGCATTCGTAGGTGCAGATATGTCAAAATTGCCTGCTCTTGTGACGACACTATCGACATGCAGTTGCTTGTTTCAATGAATTTTTCTTTTTCTAATTATAACTTAGTAGTATAGGTGACACTTGGAGCAGAGAAACATTTCCCCTCCACCTTCCCTTTCAGGGCGTCTGGCGAGACAGTTTTTACCACCTCTGTTCATCCTTTCAAACACCCCCACCACTAATCGTCGAATCTGCTGGTGCCTAGAGGTGACTTTACTTTGACGTTTGACGACTGACATCACTGATTTTTTCAATAGGGTTGGATGAGTGACGTCACTTTTTTTTCATTACTATGATATTTGAGAGGGTTAAGGCTTCCTTTTTTGCAACACATTGTGTAATGGGTTAAGAAAAATTGCAGGTGTGAAGAATATATCATTTATTTATATTATTTATAAACTGTTACAATTAAATGAATTCAATTTCGTGGTCGCATTTTATACTAGTGACATTTTTTGTTGTATTTCGCCGTACGAAATTAACACGTCAGAGGTGATTATTTCGTTGAAACTCTTTGGAAGTAATAATCTCGTTGAAGAAGCCTCTATTGTATGTAGGTCCGAAGTATTCAAGGTCGGCGACAATGGCATCGGATTTTGACCTAATTCTTCACCTCGTAATCCTACGATTAAATTGGACATTTTTCCAATTATTTTTCGGCAAGTAATTTGGTTGAGAGCACGTACGAGTTTCATAGAGTCCATCTATGTGAAATTAAGGTAAGTCAATATTTGTACAAAATAAATAAAGTTATGTATTCATAGGTAATACCTTGTTTTATTTGGACTCTTTCAGCGAACGCCTAAGACGAAATGAATTTGGTTTGATCGACTGCGCATTATATTATCAAACGTAGACTAGCATGTTCCTGCATGTCTAATCCCTATTGTTTGTCTGTGTGATTACTTTATAAATACTGTGTAGAGATTAGAGATGATTGAGATTGATAATTGATGGCCGATGCGAGTTTCTTCTCATTGTTGGCAGTGTCCTTCAGAATACTTTTAGCTGTGTGTCCGTATGTAGATTAAATTTGTTCATAGAGTCCCATATTCTTCCGCCTTTTCGTGTAGAAATTTGTAGAGATTAGTGACCGTTAATCGAAGGTTATTCAGACATCGTGAAATGCGGTCTGGTGTGATGTAGTTATCAGAGTAACATTTTCTTTATCATGCCATGTTTCGAGCTTTTATTGAGATCATCTTCAGGGCCTTGTGTTGTCTGCATTTCAGCAAAAAACTTTGGCACAATAAAGAAAATGTTTCTCTGATACCTACATCACACCAGGCTGCATCTCACGATATGTGAATATTTATATATTTCATTTTGGATTGATCAGGGTTAAAGTCAATCATAGCAATATCATGAAAATAAAAGTAGTAAACAAACAGGTCCGTGCATGTCTATTCAGGTTGTGAATGATTTTTTGTTATTGCTCATCAAATAAAATAAAACGAAGACTCTTTGTTTTTAAAGCCTCCTTACTATGAGAAAGTGGAGATACGACGAGGAGATTTGAAATAATTTTCATACAACAATTTTGATTTGCAGCTTTTTACGGCCTCGCCAAGGACCATCGAAAAGTTTGATCGGGTTGAAGCACACATAGGGATTTTCAGCAATGAATAAGCTGCACAATTGGCCAAATCGGCGTCAAGGGATGAAAGTCTAGAAATCTACTACAAACCCCCTAAGACCCTTTTTCAGAGGAGCCTGGAGGAAGAAGCTTTCTCAAGATGGGAAGAAGCATGGCGGGAAACGACTAAGGCGGCCCATAAAAAGATGTCTATCCCCTCCTTGGCTTTCTGGAGGAAGTTCGTTTTTCCGGACAACTACTAAATCATCATAAGTGATTTCAGGTTATGGCAAGTGTCTGGCCTACAGTAAAAGGTTTGGACACGTCCCTTCATCCCCCTGCCCTTGTGATGGCAAAGCTGAGCAAACCTTTCTGCTTAGTTTTCTTTCATTGTACACTTGGGGAAAGTATAAGAAGTCAGCTAATTCAGCACTTCGTTTGTATTGGAAGAGGCTGGCCTCCATCTGAATTGCTTCTGAGCGAGAATATGAACTTTCTATATGATATATAAATTTAGTGGATAAACTGTATTTGGACTTGAATTAATAAACACAGGTTTTAATTTAAAAAAAAATGTAATGCTATCATTGCCAATTTCACGTCACGTTTAAACTTTTATTTAAAGCATAATTAATATGCTCTACTCAGCAGTAAACACATGTAATATTTATATGGAACATCTAGATTTTGTAAAATAAAATCCCTTCCTGCAGGGCTACTGCACTACTGAAAACTACTACTTAACTAATACTAAAAAAAACGAAAAACCTAGTGCTACCCTAGTAAGGTTGTCGAGGTGAACTCAAGGTCCCACGACCTGGAATTTGCGACCCATTACTGGCATAACTCTGCCACGCCTAACCCAAGGTGGTGTCACAGTGGGAGATTTAGACGGTATTTGGGCTTCCAATAGGTAGAACAATAGTCGTGCATCGCGTTGATCACGACCTTCTTTTCAATAGAGACTTCTCTTCAATACGTGACCCCAACGTAGAGCGAGCCATCCCTTGGCGGTGACGTCCGTCGTAAGCTAAAGCATATCTGCCAAGGGGCGATCTTCTCTGCTCAAAACTAAACTTTTAAGAAAAACAATTAATTGTTAACTTTTCACTCAAATTTATGTTTCATCATAAAAATAACGAAATTAACACACCCACAAAGGATGAAATCGAAGTTGTTTGCTTTATTTTTGGTTGAAAGAGTGTAAAAAGATTAACAACTTTTAAGTCTACTGTTAACTTTATGCCTTTGTTGTTATTAAAATTTTTGCCTTCATTTATTTAAAATTTGTTATTTAAACTGAACATGTACATGTATTATATACAACCAGCAGATTGGATACTTTCTGTTTGTGGAATTACGGGCGTTATAGAGAAAGCTACACATTGGCAGCCGTTCTGGATTAATGAAATTGTATTAATCATTTAACAGGTCTCTTATCCACATTCTTTTCAGACGTATACATGGTAATTATTGGGAAAGGTGTAATCGTATTTGTGTGTTGGTGTTATTTTGTAATTTACTATGAAAACGTCGACCTCTAGGTGAGCAAAAACGATACCTAAAGACCCCATTGGATATGTTTAGCGTTGTGATCCTTCGCAGACAGAAAGTTGGTCCCCAAAATCCGAAGAATTTCTGAAAACTGGTCACTTGAAATGGAGTGGCTGGGTGGGCAATACACCAATGTAAAAACTATTGTCTTGTTGAAGCATTGTAGAGAAAAGGAAGTACTCTGAAATTGTGGTGTTGTGTAGACTGCATGTGACATAATATAAAAGTGAAGATTTTACAATCACAGCAGAGTCACCGTGAGGCTTGCCATCTGGGTGGTCAGTACTATAAACAGTGCAGTCTGTATTGTAAAAACGAGATTTGGATGTCATGTGTGTTACAGATATCAAGGAAATATCTCTGTAGTATTAAGTACCATATTGTGTGTAAAGGCCTTGGGTCATATGAGAGATTTGATTGAGTATATTGTAAAGAGAATAAGATAGGTGAGTTCATTTGTGTTAGGAAATGTTAGAGACCAGGCGGCATACCAATTGATTAGTCGCTTCCTCAACCCGTTGATTATCTGTTCGTCATGTTTGAGTCCTCACCCATGTTGGCGAGGGGCTTCGCTCTTCTTGTGAAAAAGCGACGGGAAATTAGTGTCCTCTAATGGGGGTTTCGATGTTGTACTATTGTTCTTCCTTCTTTTGTTATGAGTTTTGCCTGTAATGCCTTTGAACACATTGCACCCTCTGTAGTTCGCAGGGTGATCACATCCGCACTTTGCACATGTAGCTTTGGTATATCTGTTTTTTCAGCAAGATCCAGATTCGTGTTGGTCTCCAAAACGAGCAGATATCTGCAATAGAGTTTGGTGTGTCCGACGCCTTGGCACCGTGCGCATTTGTACGCTTTGTCTCCGCTTGGAGGGTTCTTCAATTTTCATTTTTGTGAACAATAGCATCGAGATATCATAGATATTATCTTCTTATGTGTTTTGGTCTATGTCTCCAAAAAAAAACAAACATGTTCAATAGTAGTTTAAAACGTGATAAAGCCTTAATGCAATTAACTACTTTGTACATTATGGTACTTAATTCTTTTACTATTAATCCTGTAAGGATAGAGAAGTGTAGACTTTTTAATAGAATTCTGTATTGTTTTCTTCTTGTAGTTGATACGTCTGACATTCAGTTGGAGTTTTTTTACAAAAATGGTATACATTTTCTGTATGTATGTGGTTTGTTTGCGAGTAGTTTTAATGAATTGTTAGTGTTTTTTATGATGAAGGAATTGACGCCTCCTATGTTTTTTAAATTTTTTGTTAGTGAATGAGTATTTAGTACGTTTTTAATGTAAATCGTTGGTGGTTTCGATTCTTTTCTTTCAGTACTATTTTTATTTGACGTTTCAGGTTCACAAAAATACTTGATTGGAGTACTCACAGTAGTTTGGATACGCGACACTTTCCTCGGGTCCCTGTTAGCAATTTGTGGACCAGGTCGCTTTCTCTAAAAAATTTTGTCCCACTCATCTGTAAGATGTTATTCGTTTAAGAGACTAACCTCAAAATCCATTCTTGAATGGAAACTCAGAATGTCCAGAGAGTTTAAAAGCAAAATTCTCAATTATATTAATCCTATAGTTCCAAAGCCATAAATGGCAAGAAACTTAAAAATTTTTTTGCAACCTGTCATTATCAAACATCAGGAAATAAATATTGTACAAACTTTTATCTCTTTGAATGCACTTTAAAATTATTTCGAATTACTAACATAAAAATCGTTTTATATTTATTACTTACATTGTTTAGTTTTAACTTATACAATATACGATCATGTAATAGAAATTATATTTAAATGAATATCTAAAATGGACAAGAATTTTACTTAATACCTTATAACAATTTTTTTATTGCAACGCTTCTAAAAATAAGTAAGTACTTAATATACAACCATCTCCGGTTGTTCTTCCTATTTTAGCTTTGGGTGTTTAACAAGTAAGTATTTTTAATGGAAGTTTTATGAAATTTAATGTATTATAATGGTATATGCTACTACAAGCAAGGTAGGGTTAGAAAATGAAATACTTAATAACAGGAGCAGACGTTCAAGGATAGCCAGGCAAATATTTTGAATCCCCTGACACGAATGGCCCTCAGTTTTACTGCCATCACAACATTTATTTACCGATGGGGTTAAAAGAATTTTTCAGATTGATTACAAAAGTCGGACGGTAGTCATAAAATATTGGAAATTCTGAAAATCATTGTAGGTTTTCTCTTATTTTAATTCGGACTTTTGTTTCTTTTCTAACGCGAAATATTTCTTCCTCGGTTTAGTATCCGGCGGGAGCCAATTTATCAAACGGACGTCCCTGAAACAGCGAGACATATCGCGAAAAATGGAGCCGTTTAATAGCCGAGGAGAGATAAAATTATAAATTTATAAAACGATAAACGCATTGACCTTTTATGGACATAAGGAAATTCTTCCTCTTGAGTTAATATTTGTCCCTGCCATCAGACCTGTACGTTAACGTTAGATAGATAGACCCGACAAAACCGGAATACTTACTTTCGCAATAACTGTAAATAATAACAAGTTAAATTTAGAAGACCGCAGAAATCAAGAAATCCTACAACATTAAACTTTCAAAGCTTCAATAAATAGTTTTTAACCCTCGTAAAAAACAAAACAAAAGGTCATGGTAAAAATGTATCTACTAATAAATTTTTAGTTAAAATATATTCTTTTCCGAAGCCATAGGTTTGACCTGGTAGTAGCCAATTAGGTGGTCAATCAATCATGTTTATTATATGTCATTCTTTACTTTCACTTAGTCCATGTTAGCAATTAAGTAAATCAAATTGTTACTAAAATCTTCACATTTTCATAATTTTTTATATTAATTTAATTAGTTTTTGTACAAATTATATACATTATGCTAGAGTTCTAGGAGTTGGACATGGATGAACTAATGTTTTAGGTTTTAAAGAAGGGTATTTAGAGACGTGGTTGGGAACATAAGAAATGGTTCAGATTTGGTAGGAGTGCATTTTTTGGATTTTAAAATATTCCAGCGTTGACCCATAGTTCCAATCCGTATGCCCAAGTCGATTTCAGTCTTATAACATGTTAATTCGTTTTTTGATGATTCGAGTGATGTTCATGAAAATAATTTGTATAGTATTCCGAAGCGTCTGGTAAATTCTTGTTTTTTAATTCGTGTATGTTGTTCGAGGTAAATTCCACTTATCTTAAGGCAGCGATATTGGGTGTATTCAACGATACCTGTGCATGGAGCTCTTGCGAAGCATTTTGGATGAGAATGAGAGGATAGCACAGCTATCTCTGCGGCAAGAATTTAGGAGGGCGGTGCAGTCAGAATATCTGAGTTAATCCTTTTTTTGTTTTATATGTCTTTCCACGATTTGTATCTGAATCTATCTGCCATCATTAATGCCTCCTCGGAGACCTCCTCCTTAACGCTGACCTTAATTATGGAAGAAAAGTATTTAAGCACGTATAGGTTATTAAAATATGCGAGTGGAGCAAGAGAATAACCAAAACTATTACCTGTGCACATGACATCTGATGCATCCTCGCGTGCATACAGAATGTTTGGACTAAATAAACGTGTAGCATTCGAGGATGCTAAGCGTTCGTCTACAAAGTCCCCCGAATGCCTTAAGGGAGTTGTTGGCATGAAAACAGCCAGGACGGCGTGTGCTCGATCATTGGCATACAGTGGATAGAGTACTAGATCGTCGAGGTAGCCCAAGCCCAGTCCTATGCGAAATGGATTCGTCGTTGGTCGTACGCGGGTAGATAAAGCAGAGACTGTCGTTCAGTGGTAACTTGGCTAGGCTTCTTTTTCTGAAGGCAGCGTTACTCTATTGGTGGCTAGAAATTCTACTTTCAACGAAATCCGGAGTGGATCCAGTAGTTCCGACGCCAACGAGGCCCCTAGACGCAGTGAGTAAGAGAGTTGTCTCCTCTATGTAGAAATCGTGGCGGGAGACTGGTTGATGCATTGCAGCCTATAGTTTGGTATCTTATTTTGCACGGCACAGGGTTGCATGCATGTTAAAGCCTATAAAGAGGCAAGAATGAGAATCCGTCCTGTCTGAGTGTGTGAATTTGGTGGCTTCTACACCAAACCTCAAAGGGTTAACACACGATTCTGCGCTGTTCAGATCACCAGTTTGTTTAAAAATCAATATTATATTTTCAAACTTCCATGAGTCAGGGATTTCTCTTTTATCAGACCATATTGAGTCGTGAAAAGGAAAGCAAAATTTATTTTTCCTACTTGAGGATAATTTGACAGCATGATATCATGCATCTTATCTGGTTCTGGAGCTGAATTATTATTACATTTAAAGCCGATTTTGAGTTCAAACAGAAAACGGTTGTGTCATTTTATCATATGAGTAGTCATTTTCGGTTTCATATTTTATAAATATTTTAACATGAATCATATTCTACACAGTTAAATATTGAACATATGATTATATTATTGTCATTTTTGAAGCTCTGAAAAATAAATAAACATAAAAGGTCGGATATTTTTAAAATTCGAGTTGAGCTATAACCGTGAAACGGTGCAATCAGGTGTTGAGGACACCGCAAAACCACCCTTTGTCTGGAATGCCATTCATTTGAAAGATATTTACGAAAGGGTGCAAAGAGACAGAAGGCTAGGAAATTTCTTCGGCCCGGCGCAGCACCGATGGTCGTTCGGGAGAAAATAAAGTAAAAGTGACGTGGATTTTATCGGAGTTTTGTTTAATGGTCGCTTTAACATTATTTAAAATTTATTTCAAACCACCGTGGACTCGGTGGTAATATTTTTATTGAAAATTTTGATGGAATTTTGGTTTTTCATCTGACATCCCGGTCTGAATATATTGGGTTGTCCGGAAAATAATGCAGGATTTTAAGTTTTCATTAAAAAAAATCTATATAAAATATTCTGTTTACGTTTACAGGATTACTCATTTGTATGAATGTCAACACTTATTAATCCTTTTCCAAATGATATTGTTTGTTTACCTCTGTAGCATTCCGCTACTTGGAAATAATTCCGTCATCCTTATAATGTCAAAGCGAGAATTTCGTACGATTTTCTTTTACGAGTTTAAACTCGGCCGAAGCGGAGCCCAAACGGCTAGAAACATTAACCAAGTCTGGGGCGAGGGTTGTGTTAATGAGTGCACTGTGCAAAGGTGGTTTAAAAAATTTCGGGAGGGAGATTTCAGCCTTGAAGATGAAGAAGGTCGTGGAAGGCCTTCCTCTCTTAATGATGATGTTCTGCGATCAGTGG
>CM077102.1:36459940-36478181 GCA_039619505.1 Cimex hemipterus
GACGATCTCACAGGCAATTAGAGGTCGGAACACGCTAAAAGTAAAAAAAAAATTTCGGCCGGGAAACGAGCTTGAACAAGGTCTCTCCGGGCCATGGGCATGATCACCACTACTACCTTCTCCTCTTTCTTTCCCCTTTTATTTTGTATATGAGGTTTCAAAACCTCATTCCGGCCGCAAAAGGGAAACGCGCGGGTTTCTCTTTTGCATAAAACCGGGGTGCCCACGAGAATACACGAACGCCGGTACGTTTGCGATCGCTCGTAGGCACGAGGGAAACCCCAAGCGTAACTAGTTGAGTTTGGTACTCAGTTTTGCTATCCGCGATTCAGCAACTATCGCGATTCGGGAAGAACGAAAAAAAAATCAAAAACTAACGATCATACTATTAGACAGATTAAAGAAAGGGGGAAAACAACTAAGAGGAAAAAAACTTCCTCGCAATCTTGCTAAAATAAAAGTGACAGTCGACCTTACAAAATTTGAAAAGGAAAGAATATTAAAATAAAAACCAAACTTCCGTTATAATTTAACGTTTCACTTAACTAATATATATTATACCTAAATCGTCGGTAATTAAAATAAATTGACTGATGGAGTTTAAAAAACATCTCTGATTCCTTTTTCCATCCAGAAACGTAAACAATACTATAATACTCTTATCAATGAATCTCTAAAATCGAACAAAAAACTATTACTTATTAAACCCTTTTTTATATTTAAAAGAAAACTATATACATATATACACTTAAATCGCCCCTCGATTACCAGGGCAGCCTATTCGAGTCTAAATCCCATCCCCGAAAGGTTTGATCTGGGATATGTGGGCTGAAGTCTTGCGGCTGGGATCGCTGACCAAGGAGACCTCGTAAGTTACGTCGGAAATGACTCGAGAGATCCTGTAAGGCTCCGAATACCGGTATGCCAACTTCGCTGCTACCTTTTTTTCCTTGTTACTGAGGACATATTGTTTCAGTAAAACTGTGTCCCCTATCTGCAGTTTCACGAATTTGTGTTTCTTGTCATAATATCTTTTGGTCCTCTCATGAACCTTTTGTAAGTTGGCAACGACCTGTCCCCACACGTCCTTAGAAGTCAAGTCTGGCTCCTCAAGAAGGTCGGAGTCTATTTTCCATTTTAAATGTAGTGGGGTGACTAGGTCCCTTCCAAGGAACACTCGAGCTGGTGAGAAACCAGTGCTGACATGAGTCAGTGAATTTAGGCTCAGTTGAATGAAACCCAAACTATTTGCCCAATCTGTATGCGTCCTCTGTGAAGTATGATCAGGGAGCTGCGCAATGTCCGAATCACTCTCTCTGTTTGATTGGGGTTCGGGTGATGCGGGTGGAGCAAGACATGCTGGCACCCTAACTTGAACAGAAATTGGCGAAATTTGGGCTACGGAAGATACTCGCCCTATCTGAGCATACGGCCGAGAAATAGCCGTGTGACGCAAAAGTCCTTTCCTTTAACACTCGGTTCGTCGTTTCGGTGGTCGCATTCCTCGTGGGAAAGAGAAAGACTAAACGGCTGAAGGCATCAACCGCGACGAAGATGTACTGGTAGCCGAATCTTGTCGTGGGCAGTGGGCCAGCGTAATCAATGAATAGCTTCTCAGTCGGACGTGTGGGTACGATAGACCAGAGCCTTCCTGCTCTCGCACACGGCAAACACTCCTTAACCCATCTCTGAACGTCCGACTTCATGTTTGGCCAGTAGAAAATCCTCCCAACTCGATCTAACGTTCCTCGAATCCCTGGATGTTGAGATATTTCACTGTCGTGGAAGTAATCGAGGATGGCCGCTTTCAACCGTTGGGAGCTACTACTCTCAACTTACGAGTTCAGGGCGAAGTGTGCACGAGAATCCTGCCCTTCAGTCGGTAGTAGGGTTCCTGTCCTTCGGCTTCCAACTTCTTGATGTAGCCCAACAGGGTTGGGTCCGCTCTCTGGTCGTCAGGGAGCCCGGAAAAGAATTCGGGAAACGCCGGCAACAGTGAGCACAAGTGAGGACTGTCTTTGGGCGGTTGGTCGTTATCATCATTCCGAAACCCGAAACTCCGGAGCCAGAGGGTACCCTCAAGGCAGTCGGTTGGGGCGTCTCGGACCGGGAAACGCGAAAGGAAATCGGCTACGGTATTCAGCTTCCCGGGCAGGTGGACCACCCTATAACGAAACGGTAATAGGTGCATTATCCACCGGGCGGTCTTGCCCCTGATCGGCCCGTTCTGGGTGACGCTCTTTAGGGCGCTATGGTCGTTATAGAGAACAAACGGGCGGTGTTCCAGAAATGCTCTTAATTTCTGCGTCGCAAAAACCACTGCTAACATCTTTAGCTCGTAGGCCGAATAATTTTTCTCGTGTCTGTTGAGCATTCGGCTTGCGTAAATGATCGGCCTCAGAATCCCGTCTTCGTCGACTTGCCTCAACATCGCTCCTAGCCGTAGCGCGGAACCGTCCGTGTAAAGAATAAATTCGTTATTGAAGTCCGGGATCCCCAACGTGCCGGAATTCGTTAACGGGTCCTTCAACGTCTGGAACGCCGCCTGACAATCGCGGTTCCAAGAAATCTCTACTCCTTTGCGCTTTAAACGGTTCAGGGGTTCAGACAATTCTCCAAGGCCGGGTATGAAGCGTCAAAAAAACCGACAACCCCGAGTGAAGCTGACTAATTCCTTTTTCGAACGAGGAGGGGGATCGCTGTGATCGCGCGGATTCGGTCCGGGTGTATGTGGATGCCGCCATCTCGAATCTGGTGTCCCAGGAACGTTACCTCTGCTCTTCCAATCGTTACCTTTTCGGGGTTGACTGTGAGCCCGGCATATCGAAGTCGAGTGAAGACCACGTCGAAATGAGCTTTATGGTCGTCGGCCGTCTCCGAGTAGACGAGTAAGTCGTCGACATAGACAATTAAGAAGCGATAGAGGCAGTCGGAAAAGAGTCTGGTCACCAGATTCGTTAAGACCTGGGATGAAGTCGCCAACCCCATCGGCAGTCTTCGGAAAGTGAAGGTCCCGAGAACGCAAGAAAAGGCGACGTACTTCTGTGACCGAGGCGTGAGGCCGATCTGATAATAAGACTGGTTGAGGTCCAACGTTGAGAAAATCCTGGCCCCTTTAAGATGGTGGAAAACAGTCTCGATTGTAGGCATCTGGCTGGCGACGTTCACGATTCTTTTGTTCAACTCGCGGTAGTCGATGACCATGCGATACGTCACGGGACGGCTTCGGTCATTGGAAAGGGCATCCGTATTTTCCGCTAGGGACCTCTTTGGTACGAGAAAAGCCGGACTGGAGAACTGCGCCTCGGTTCGATAAATCACTCGCTTTTCTTGTAGCTTCCGGAGCTCCACTCGTAGAGCCGCAAGCTTAGGAGGGGGCAACCTGTACGATTGCAGTTGATCTTAGACTCCTCCTTCACCTGCACATCGTATTGTAAGAGGTCGGTGAAGCCGAGTCTGTCTATCAATACCTCGGGATAACTCTCAACCCATGCTTTCCACAGATCGTACCCTCTCGTCAGGTAGGCCCGCGGCCTCTCGACAGAGGGTAATCGACGTCAGGCGCGAAATTGAACGTGTATGTTCATTCGACAGGGTTGATTACGAGACCTACAAACCTCATAAAATCGAACCGATCAAGGCCGATACCGAGAGGCTTCGAACTATTTCAAATGTGTATCCACGTGAAGGTAGCAAGCCTCAATCGCAGTTGTATCTGGCCAATTCCATGGGCGATCTCGGCGTTCCCGACTGTTATTGCAACAGAACGCGCGAGGCATGACTTTTCGAGTTTTCTTTTAATGAGGAAATGGGCGAATTTCTCCAAGACGCAACTAATCGAAGCCCCTGGGTCCACCAATACTATCTTCCGGAATCGGTAATCTTTAATTTTTGCATTTATCTCACTCAGGGGCTCGCACGTCTCTGTTTTTCATTTGCCTGGGGATCTAGTGGGTACAGGCCTGGCTGACCCCCGAACGGCGGGTTTTTTGGGTCTGCCAGTTTTACGGAGCCTATGGTCACTTGGACTAGCTGGTACCCCGGTTCTGCCAGATCTTCCCATCTCGGCGGCCAGATCTGCTGGCCTCGCCTTTCACGCTTTCTCTGCGAAGCTTGACCCGCCGCCGGATCCATTTTAGCCACGTTAAATCCTCTTTTAGCCTGCTAGGGCTGCGGGCCTCTGAAACGCTCTTCTCCGAGCCCGACCCCGATTCTTCTGAGGCGTGCAAGGTGTGTAGTCGGTAGTCGGCGGGATTCTTAATAGGTCGCCTACCCGGTTTGGGAGGGTTTGCCTCCTCTATCTGTCTTTTCCACGGTTTCTGTGGAACTGGAACCTCGCGGCTTTGCCTTCCCTAATCTTCCGGCCCTCTCGGTCCGAAGTCAGGCTGACGGTCGGCGTCGTTCCATCTTGTTCGATCCCTAACGTAATATCTCGGAGGGGCTGCTCGTTGTTAGTAATCGTCCTGTCTCTGGGTTCTCCTCTACATGAATTCTCCGGTATCGTCGCTGGGTCGGTAGGGCGTATTCCTGTGGGTCATCGCAGCTCTCTCGACCCTCCACACCAGTTCATACAGTCTCTCCAAATCTCTCGGCCTGATGGAAAACAAAAACAGGATCTGGTAAAGGAGTTGGCCTGTGTCACGGCGAGCTCGATCACATCAGCAGAGGAGATGTACTTCAGAACGTGCGCAGCTCCTGGTGAGCCATCAACGTAGTCACTGAACCGTTCGTTCGGTTACTGCACGGGGTCTTGAGGGTTCTGCAATCTCTTAAGGACGACAACCGTGAGAACCTTATCATCAGAACCTTCTCCTCGATACGGTTCCCGTGTTGGCGTCACAACCTCACGATCGGTAGGGTTTGTGAGATTTATCGGGCCCTCCTGGTTCGCGCCAGCCGTCATAGACCTAGTCATTTTCTTGGGCGACATTTGGGCAGGTTTGGACTCGCAGGACCAGGCTCGGCCACACAGGACAAAACAGGAAAGCGGTAGCGCAATACTGAATGTAACGAAAAAGAAAAATATCAAAATATACTAACAATGACTCTGTGCAAAATAACCAAAACAATAAAAACATCATTTAATTTCATTTCTTAAAATAATAGAATAAAATTTATCTCGTCGGTGCCTCCATTACTCCCATTTGCCTCGGTTATGCAGTCCTCCTCGGTGTCTGGGTGAGCGTCAGCGGAATACTATAGGTTCGGATTTTATCTGACGTCCAACTGCGATGGCTGCGGCTAATGTTGGAGGTTGGTAGAATCAGGTTGAGATCCTTGTGTATCGTCTCCGGTTATGCAGACGAAGGGGCCCTGGGTAGGGCTGTCTGTGATGTTCCTGGGGGCCACATATCCTAACTGGCAACTGGGGGCATAACATGATGGTTGGCGTGGAAGGAGTGCAAATTTATTTACAGATGTCATGTTGAGGGCGACGGTATTTTTTGGGAAGGGTAAATACCGAAACCCTTAATAAAACGGAAAAGAGAAGAAGAATAGGAAAGAAAGAGAAAGGGGAAAGGAAGCACAGACACGACTCCCCTACTAAACCTCAGCTGTCCAATGTCTACTGTTCTGAAGACATTCTTTCCCGGACACATAGTCGGCTGACATGAGGATCTATAATGTCCGTACCTAAGCCGTATAGAGCTCTTACCGGGCAGTCCGAATCTTAAAGTGAGAGCTGACGCACCGTTGCCTTAGCTACGAGATAGAGGTTTCACACCCCGAAGGGCTGCTACCGCCACTCTCCAACCTCGTCAGAATGGTTAATGCCGAACGCAAGGCCAGCTGACCGAACTGCATCGGCCTACTCACCCGCGTACTCCCTGGATATAGAAGGCTACTCTGACTCTCTGAGTGTAGATGCACCTCTAGAGTAGAAATTTCCGGGAACGCCCCGGCAATGGTTTCGGATTTAAGTGAGGTTGCTACCCACCCCCTAGGTAGTACTCTCTACGGTCCACGGTCTCGCACTGTGCTAAGCCTACACTTGCTACACGCATTCGAGAGACGCCATAAGCCAAGCATACGTGATCCGATCCTTTGCTTCCCCAAGGGTACCACGCCGGTCATACACATAGCTGTGCAAAGCACACACAATCCAGAGAGCCGCCGATTCACTACCCGCACCCAGGGCTCGTCCACGCAATCGAGGGGATAAGGCATGATCATTACGTCGTCAACGCTTACCTGCTGTCACTCGACCGCGAACGGGCCACACCGGTCATGCTCCACTCACGAAGGTCACCAATAGAAGACAGCCTCTGCCTAAGTTCCCGCCAGGGGCGTCACTAAGGCCAACCGCGAATTCAACCTCACTTGTGAAAGGGCCGAATTTTGTAAACATTTAGTCACCCCGTGGTACAGATGGTCATACACACTCCCCCATCTATACAGGTAAGATCCTGTGCACTGGCCCTCCGTGCCTCTGATAAGGCCTCGGGCCGACACGAGTACAGTTTGTGCTTTAGAGAGGTCGCCACGTTCTCAGGGCTGCATCTTTATTTTGGCCCTGGAAACCACCCTTGCAACCAAGGGTAGGGAATCACAGGATAGAATGAAGTTTGGACCGAGAAAGGAGGAATGTGAACCCGTGCGGACCCTTGCGGGTGCCCAGGGCTTGGGCGTTCCAAAACCTCCCATTGGTGTCGCAAGTCCGCACGAAGAGCACCGCGAACTGCGGGGAGGGTGGGGCGAAACGACCATTCAAGAATCGAGCATGTCGGTCCTATCCCAGCCGCACGCCCCAAGGGGAATCCGACACGCTGGACATTAATCCCGCAGTCAGAAATGACGAAACCCTAAGCCCAACCTTCACCTCTTCGTGGCGACTCCTTGGCAACGACTTGCTAAAGACAGATAACGGAGGTGGGCATAAAGCGAGTTCCTGGCACTTTAACGAGGACACGTAGGCTAAGGGAAAAAACCCTAACATAAAATCCCAATCCACGGTGTCATGCGACCCGTGCCTATGGATTCATGGCTCGAGAGGAGTCGAGTCAAAAGTAGAGCCTTAGGGGCTCCTGGCGACCCCTCTGAGTACGTAGTGGGATCTAGGTGAGCCTGTCCGTGACTGTCTATTAACCCTTTTAACCAACTCTGCTTATGGATAATAAAAATAAAGCAGCAACCACCATACCTCCGGTGGCACTCACCATTAGAAGAGCTCCATCAAGCCCCAGAATAGCTAGGCGGACTGTGACATCACCTCTTTCTGAGCTTGGTACACCATCCAAAACAGCCGTAAATACTATGCAACTACTTATACTTAAACAAGCGGATCCTTTGCCAGACGATCAAGCCTAAAGCGAAACCTGCCGAGAGCCAGTGACATAACCGATCGTAAAGCTAAAGTCAGTGAACCCCCTACAACAGCCAATCAGGCAAGTCTCACCTGCAGCTCCACCGCAAGTTACCTACCATCTGATACAGATAGAAATGTCGACGGATGTCATACAGCAGCGCCGCTACCCGAGACCGTACTCACCTGCGCAAGTGTTACCGCAAGACGGACGAAGAGTCCTCGAGAAGGATACTCGAATGGCGAACTCCCACCGCTAAACGACAAGTACACTAAGGCCTGTGTCCGGGCACATGGTATTCGGTCAGAGATTGCACAGTACATGATATGACCCTGGCAGTAAATGCCCGAAGCCGGCCGCCAAGTACGTGTGCGAAACAGTCGACCAGATCATGGGTCTCCTGGAGCAGCTGGCGATAGAAAATGTACAGCTAGCAGCCAGAAATCAACAACCTTCCTGCAAACACGAAGTTGACTCGATAGTGGTGGCTTTATCTCCTGCTTTCGATAGGATTGCTACATAACTGCATGCGGCCAAAACAATGCTGACCTTCCCTCCAGTTAAAATTATAGTGGATAGGCTGACGATGTGCGTTGGAAAAATAAAGAAACTCGAAAATACCATCAGCGAACCTTCCACGAGAGACGAACCGACCAATACGTGGGTGGTAGAAAGACCCAGGACCAAGCAGAATAGGAACGTAACAAGACGGAATAAAGATAAGGTCACCAAAAATTCCAACCACACTAAAGACCCAATTGAAGGAAAGAATACTCAACCCCTTGCGAGGACCGGAATGAATGAAGAAATGCCGCGTTTAAAGGTGGAAAAAAGCAAGGTAATAATAGTAGACCCCCTGGAAGGTACGAAGAGTGCCGATCTGGTAAATAAGGTCGAGGGCTTATTGAATCCACCAAAATTCGTATAAAGGGAATCAGGGCCACTGCCAGAAGAAGTGCCGCCATAAGGGTTGTTAATGACGCGGCAAAAGTTGCGGTCCTTGATGCTCTCAACGGTGCTGACCTAAAGGACAGTATGATGGGCAGAAGGTACCCGCGGATACTGATCCTCTGCGTGCCCAAGGACATCAAAGCGAGCTAACTAAAGGAAGAAATCATAGCCTTGAACGTGAAGGAAGATTCAATTAGACCTCTCCGCACGGTTCGCTATGGTAAAGGAACCCGGGAAATGTACCCTTTCGTGTCATAAGTGGTCGAAATGCCTCCTGAAGCCCGCAATATGGTAATAGAAAGGGGGAAGGTGTACTTGGACTAACAATCGTGCGCCATACGCGACTATACTTATATTACTAGGTGCTTTAAATGACACAGGTATGGACACATCGTCGCCGCCTGCCCCAAACAGTAACCGGAGATGGCCGATGCGCTCGGGCACATGATTCTCGAGAATGTAAAGCAGATACCCCGAAATGCGCAAATTGCATGCGCTTCAGCAAACCCCACGGCCATGTAGTGGCCTCATTAGGATGTGAGGCACACGTGAGAGACGTAATAAGGATAAGGAGCACAATTGATTACGGAGATGCCACGCAACATTGCACTTAAACTGAAGGACACAGGACACCAGTGAAAATCCTTCTAGCTGCATAAATATGTGGTCGAAACCAGACTTGAATCCCCTAAACAAGTCATAACCAGCGTACTCTCCAATGTTCCGCCCGCGAAAAGCTACAAACCCCTCCTTTAAGAGTCGCCCAGCTGAATTACGATGGCTCTCGAACAGTTAGTGATGAGGCCCGCGCGCTTGCACATGACCAAAAAGTAGATATGATTTTTATTTTTTTGTAATTTTCTTATCATTATATGTGTGTAATGTAGCGTGCTTTGTTCTTCTTTTTTGTTGGGCCCAATCCTGAATTCGAAAATCGAATACAAGGTCCCAGAGGTTTTTAACGATCGGACCTGACAACAATAATTTCTTTTATTGGTCAGGCACCTTTTATATTTTATTCAAACCAAAATAAATATGACACCGAATGTTTGTTGAATTTGAAATTTTATTTATAATTTATTTCACACAACTTTACAATATGTTTTATTAATTATTATGTTTAATTTAAAGAATCTTTTTAACATATAATAAGCTTGTCTCACATCTACAAATTTTAATTTTAAAATGAAATTTAAATCTTGTTTTATAATTTTATAAAGAAACGTAAGAAATTATTATTATCCTTAAAAATATTATTATTATTATTATTATTAGATTAGTATTATTAAATTTTGACCACCAAATAAAAATAGAAATAAACTTTGAACACAATTTTTTAACATAAATATTATCTCTACTGTTTTTCTTTATAAAAATATATTTCCTTTTAAAAACTAAATTACAATTATTATTTTTGTTTTGACGTCAATGTAATAAAATTTAACTCACATGAATAGTGTGCACACCCAATTTTTATTATTTTTTTAATCAAAATAACTGTTTATCGACGGTCGCCAGAAAGGGAATCGAATTACAACTTAGAAAATATAGCCCTTTCTTGACCCCTACTCATTGCACTATTAGAGTGTCTGGAGGGGCATGGCGGTTCATTTAAATCTGAATGTTACAATACTCCTTCAATTGCCCAAAAGAAAAAGAATAAAAAGAAAAAAAAATAGTTCTGGCGGGTAAATGACTGTTGTAGATGCTACATTTATTCCTCGGAAAGATAATCGTAGGAATCCAATTGTTTTCAAGTTCAGTTGTGACATTGCAATGTCCTCCTGATTCTTTCGAATTCTTCTCTCGGGGATTCCCTTGTGTTGAGTTCTTCTTTGCCCATTCTTCTTACTGGATGAAAGCTCTTCCCCTTGGTGCTAACATAGATATTGAGATTACCTAACCTCAGTGTAGAATGTTTCACAAGGTCTTCGATGGATGCTGGAGGTGGAACTTTACTGCTTAATGAGTATGGCGTTGTTTTGGGAACGGATGTTGAGATACGTAAAATTTACAGCAGTTCAGCTGTTGTAGGCTATCTTGCCCTCTTTAATAGTTGTGGAACTTGTACTGAACTCCTGGGATCCATTCAGATGTAGACATCAATGTTGTATTGGTTGTAGGTAGATCGGTGTGTGATTCTGATGATCTATCCAGTTGATAAGGATCTTTCTCCAAACGTATTAAATATTTATATTGGTTAATAATAAACAAAACAACAATATACAACTATTTCATGCTTTATAATACATTAAGTTCCTAAAAGATTCTTCAAATTCTTAAAGTTAAGTTATAAATTTTGTGTTTAATTTTGTAAATTACGTTATATTTTTCTTGAGAGTTATTAATCACATAATTTCTTAGATTACATATTGCATTATTAGTTACTTAAATTACATTTTACATTATTAGTTTTTATTAAAATAATGACTATTTCATGCTTTGCAATATTTGTTAAAATAGTAATAACTATTTCATGCTTTACAAGCATTTACAATAATATATAATATAATAAAAAGATTCTTTAAATTGATAAATTTAGGTTATAATGAGTAAAGTTTTTAAATTTTGTATATAACTTGATTACATATGAATGTAGGTACGTAGAAATAAATAAAATTCATTTAAATTATTAAATAACACATTTTTATTTCATCAATTACAACATAACAACTTCCTTCCAATTTCTACTCCTTTTACTCATGCGCTCGTCGCTCCCTCTATACACAATCCCATGAACATGAGCATATCGCCAATTTTGACTGAATTTTTCAATTCTTTAAAAAATGCGACTAATAATTTTAATAAAAGACATCTATTTTAAATGACAAAATGCCATATGTTAAATCAAATAAATTCCTTAATTTTAATCTCTAGAGGGATATACTTTTATTAGGGGTCAAAAAGTATCTTCTCGCTTCCATGGATTTCTGAACTCGTAGGAGTTACCTTGGAGATCACAATGTAATAACATAGTGGGATCGTTGATGTGAGAGATGTGGTACCACTCTTTCGTTTCGATCCCTATCTTATCCACTGGTGTTTTTAACATAGGTGGTCATTTCGTCCTTACAAAACTAAGTTTAATATTTTTTTAAATAAATTTGTATCTCTCATAGTGTTTAAGCCACACACTACGTCAAAGTGGAGATACATCATTCTTTCCCGAACTCACAGTTAGGCTGACATAAGGATCTTTAATGTCCGTACGTAAGCTGTATAGAGTCCGATTCTCAAAGTGAGAGCTGACGCACCGTCGCCTTAGCTGCGATGTAGAGGTTGCCGAGTGTGGCAGGTAGAAGAAAGATGAAACACGTGGAACCCGATCACTTCGTGTCCCAGTTGCTAACGGGCCATGGAGGCTTTGCTAGCAAACTGCACCAGTACAACCTTAAAGAACGCTCAGAATATGAGTGCTGCGAAAGAGAAACAGTATGCCACCTGGTATTCGAATGCCAGATTCTTGCAACAGGAAGAGCTAAATGGATGGGAGAGATTGGCGCAAGCAGCACAAGATTGGCAACCCTGCAGGAAGCAACCCCAACACCCTTGGGATTAACTGTAAAGAGGTGGTGCACAATAATGGGAAGAAAAGGATGGCCCATATAAGAGTCTAAAATGTCTAACATCACTATAACTGGTTCTCTCCAACTCCCTGACCGGACGCTTGGCGCACAAATAGCGTCGCAAAGTTGCGGTGGAGAGATGCTGGCCAACCTATGTAAAACTTAGCCAGGGCTCATGAGCAGAGGAAAAAAAAGAGAAGACTTAGAGGATATTAATCCCGCCGTCGGATGGGGATCTCTTCGCAAGCTTCCATTCTCCAAAAAAAACAGCTCTTGGTGACGACCGGTTCCTCAGGCTTTCTCAGTGTCCTTTGTAGGTCCGGCTACTCCCCAAAGGCCGAATGTCGTTCACCACTGGGCGCGAGAGACTCGAACGGTGAGGGAACAGCAGAACAGAATTCCAAATGCTTGGGTCGTTTGCTACCTCTCGTGAGGCCTGAGGCCGCTCCGTCGCCCTCTTGCCGCCATGCCCCTCATAGGCCGGAACCCCAGTCGAACTCTCATAGGTTCCTCGAGACCTGGTACTACTCAAGGGTAATCCTGGAAACTATTCTGAGACATACAGAGTATCTCTCACAATAGCCCGGTGAGTTGAGGACCTTTTAGTTTCCTTGGTGATCGCTCATATTTGAGCTTAGTAATTTACGTGAGCTAAGCAACCGCCGTACCGCTACTGTTTCGGAGCACTATTTCTAAAGGTATAATTCAGAACTCGTTCACTGACCCACCCTAAGATCAGACTTTCCTCGTCGCCACCGCCTACGCCGGTTATCCATCACAGGGAGCCCGACTCATAGAGCAGAGCCTCCCCCTAGTCAGGGCCGTTCGCAGCGGATAGCTGTGTAGGAAGATACTTTGCGGTTTCACTTTTCCGTGCTCCTCCTCAGCCGGACAGGCGGTGCCGCCCACAAGCGGAAAAAGCAAGTGTCCCCCTCATCGGCCAACCTCCTACTCGGTTTCATGTCAGTCATCAATGGCGTGCCGCAGTACGATCGACACCTCCGGCCTCCCGAAAGAGACCATTATCGAACGATCGCCGATGACACCCCAGCATTTGCTACACCACAACCAACTACCGACGACGGTCGAACGCTTCCGGAATCCCGAAGAACCCCTTCGACGAACGCCAACCCGGCAACCGGGTTCTACTTTCCTTTGACCGCCGAACCACGACCGAACATCTCCAGTCTTCCGAAGGAACCCTTCGACCAAGGATCGCCCCGACGGCCCCGCATATGCTACATTACAATCCACCGAGATCAGAGGTTTACGGGTTCGAAACTCCAACCGACACCCCAGGTTCCCACACGGCGGACTACGACCGGGCAAAAGGGTGAGACTAGACGACTCTTCAAGAACCGAACTCATCGGTGCTATTCAATCCATCCGCCTCGAGGGAAAGCTCTCCCAGGTCCCTTGGGAGCCTTGTACTAATCAAGGGCAATCCCGGTACCCATTCGGAAACTTTAGGAGTCTCTCTCACATCAGTACGATGACGTTAGGACATGAGGATCAATCAGTTCATTCAGTCTCCATTATGGTTGCCCACAATTGAGCATATGTATTATTATTATTACATGCAACATTACATTTTTTACTCCAAAAAATTAATAAAATTGGAAACAGTGACGGGTCATACCGAGGCGAGAAGTGCAAGAATCGGAAAGGGTTTCTAGGCCTGGAAGATCGTGACCAGAGGGTATTGGGTTTGAGACTAGTGGGCTCCGCGTTCGAAATTGGGGGTGGGGGACTGCAATCAGTCCGCGGGAGTCGTTCTTAGGTACTTAAAATAGAAACAGAGTGTGTGTCCTGTGTGGGCGTGTGTCCGGAAGTGTCAGATCGTTTAAAAATCGTTTAAAACATAATTCCTTAACAATTACCAGCCCACAATACTTGTAAGTCAATTACAATTCAATTAATGCATATGTTTAAATAAATGACAATAAGGCGATGTACAAAACAAAAACGAGAGAGAGAGAGAGAGAGAGAGAAAGAGAGGCCCTTGACACACTAGATTAGACAAATTTACAACAATAGGATAATAATAATAATAATAATACAATGGTATAAGTATTAAAACAAATATAAAATAAGTTTATAATTTTAATAAAAACAAAGAGAGAAAAAACACAAATTGTCTAAAGCGTGAAAAACTCACGGGTGATGTCAGCGAGTGGAGCGACTAGTCACAAAAAAATGCGGAGAAAATCGACACTCACAAAAAAATAAAATAAAATAATTAAAAAAAATAATACAAAAAATTATTAAATTTTTTAAATTAATTTAAAAAAACTCATACACAAAGTCTTCCACAAACTTCCGGGTTGCGGGACTGCCTCGAACGCATGCGGTAGCGAAGAAGACTCTGGACAACAAAACCAGTCACTTCACGGCCTTTTAGGTGCGGTACGTACCGATCACAAATATTCACACTTAATAACAATAATTACATGTAACTAATACTAATTATTTTTAAAACAAAAATATAATATACATAGAAAATAAGAGTGTCCTTGAACAAATTCACATTTTAAGTTTTATAAATTTGCTCATAATAGAATTAACCATCAGAAAGGACGATCGCTATGATAAAGAAACTATAGCATACTAATGGATGGCATGTTTCGCATATTTCTAAAATACTTGGACTCTTCCGAGGAAAAACCACCGTGCATTTCAGCGCAATATATAACTACAAATTTAATTATACGTATTTTTTTAATCATCCACCTGAGTTAATAAACGTCGTTTGATATTACTGAGAAATTCGCAGCAACGCTATTAAAATCTGGGTCTCTTAAAACCACAATTCACTTGAAATATGAGAAAAATAGGCTAAGTATTCTCCTACAGTTGTAGAACACATTTTGTTTGAACAATAAGACTCTTATCCTTGTTACCAACTAAAAGAAAGCAAGTTCATTCCTTAAAACGTTCCCTCCTTCAGTATGGCATCCTCCCAGTCGATTTGCTCGTTAACGTGCTTCGAAGGTTAGTTTAAAAAAATGTTAAATATGTCATACACAAGATAAAAAAAGAGGTGTTAGCTTTTCCAAGAACATATTCAAGATGTGTTATATCTTTGTAGTCAAAATAGTTCATAATTATAATGAGAAAATAATTATATTTCATAATAAAAATAGAAAATATTTCATCTCTATATTTTTCTCTAATATTATTATGTTCTCTATAATAGCCAGAGTACGTTCAAGAATGAACAGAATTTTTTAATGGTGGAAAAGGAGTTATTCTTGGTTTTCAGTAGAACCGTTGTGAACCAACGCACGACTTCTGGGCTCGCGCCGATAGTCGACACAATTACCACTCTGCTTACATGGTTCAATTTGAAATCACGAAATCTTTAAAGTTAGTTTAAAAATGAAAATCCTAACTCATCCTTTGCTCTTTACAAGGCACAAGGGTAATACATGAACTTCTAAAATCCTTAAAAAAAAAAAAATCATTCTAAATGCCGCCAGGTATCAATTATATTTTCACATACAAAACTACTTGGTTTTGAATTACACAGACCTGCAAGTATAAATGGATTCAATAAATGACCCAGTGCCAGTTCTGCCTGATTTCACCAACCCGGATATCATCAACCAGCACCAACTCTAATACTTTTACAACTAGTCCATGGACTTTTAAAACATTATTTCTCTTGAAACAATAATCAAGCAATTTCCTTACTTCATCCGGGCTTTGTGGATTCAAAGGGGATAACACAAAGTGGTCGATAAAACGTGCGATTAAAGAGGATTCCCAGTGAATGAGGTGCCTTGTGATTGTACACAAAAAATATACAAAGAAGTAATGTTTGGTGTTTAGTGACCGTGAGTTAATGATTAGTCGGAGATCGTGAGATGCGGTTTTAGAAAAACAATTTCTTTGTCCTTCGGTTTTGATCTTTTTGAAATCATCTTCAGGGCAACAGACCGTTAGGTCACTAAATACCTCAATTTTCTACACCAGAGGTACAAAGAAAATGGGATTTTACGAATACATTTCAACTACATATGGGCACAAAGCAAAGAGTATTTTGAAGGACATCGCCAACAATGAGGAGAAACTCGCTTCGACTGTAAAGCAGATAACTTTTTTGTTGAAGTACAGACAACGCATGGTATTTGTTACTCACGTCACAAACAACTTTAACTTCATAGATGCCACACTAACACATCCAAACATCAGAATTAACGACATACATAAGGCCACAATACATTTCCAAAGAAACCTTTTATACATAACACTCTTTACCAGCATTAAACACATTAAGGCACTAGCACAAATGTTACACCAATTATTCAGATATCGTGGGATGCATTCTGGTGTGATGTAAGTATCAGAAAAACATTTTCTTTATCGTGCCAACGTTTCGATCTTTTATTGAGATCATCTTCAGGGCCTAGTATTTACAAACATAGTTTACATTTAGAAAATACATATAGGATGTGGAAAAAGGAATGTATACAATACAAAATATATTTTGTATTCTATCAAAGTATTTCTACTCACTCAAAGTGTTTGTCTTCTGTGTAATTGTTGCGACGATTTCGCCAAATTTGAAAGCGGGTTTCGCCCCTGTCCATTTATTGGGGATCGTCTCATCCCGAGAAAGAACTTGGAGGACAATGTGGGGCCGAAGACTGCGTGGACGAGGAGAGGGGATGCAACAAAAACAAACTTCTCAGCCGAGGTGACGAGGCGTTCTTGGAGGATATATAGATGCCAATCAGAGGTCAACTAGACAAGCAGTTTATTAAGCGGTCAGGACCAAGAATTTTTTTTTCGGCCATCTTGGAACCAGGAGTTGGGACCCGGACAAATCCATCCCTATACAAGGTGCCGTGCCAATTTACCTCTTTGTTGTTCCCAAAAAAGCCAGTCGCATAAGACTTAATTTTTTAAAAATTTTTTAGAAGATAATAATTGGTTTTTAAAGTAAATAGATTTTTTTAATTTAAGTGTGGATTTTTGCCTTTTTTTATTACTCCAAGTTTGTTGTATTATTTTTTTTTTCTTTTTTTTCTTAATTATTTATTTTATTTATTGCTATCTGTACATGATATACATTGAGCAAATAGTTAAATTTGATAGATCTGCCAGACCAGGATACAGTGGGGAGAGAAACCAACTTTGTTTAATTGGGGGTGGGGGGTAGAAGTTATTTCGGTGGGTTAGATTGTTAGATGGTCGCGAGGCCATCGTCGTTTTAAACGGCGTGGAGGATTGTAAGGGTGAGATGTTGAGGAAAGTGTTAGGGCTAGTGGGTTAGGATGGAGGGCGAGTTTAGAGTGAAAAGTGAAGAAGCGTGTTTGGATAAGATCTTTTACGAAAGGATTTTAAGATCTTTATGGATCGTTTTATTTGTGACGTAGAAGGGAGCATTGAGGATAGGGCGAAGAACTTTAGATTGAAAGGACTGAATTCGTTGAATATTTGATGATTTAGCCGAACCCCACAGCGCGACTCCGTAGGTCCAAATAGGTGTGATGAGTGTTTTGTAAATGGTTAGTTTGTTATGTATGCTTAGTTTTGATTTTGAGCCAAGAAGGTGTCTGAGTAGTCCATATCTTTTGTTAAGTTCTTGCCGTTTTAATCGTGTATGTGGGTTCCAAGTAAGTCTACTATCTAAGTAAAACCCAAGGTAGCGGACTTGGTTCGATGGTGGTATTATTTTGTTGTAAATGTGCACTGGTGGACAGGTTTGTCGTGGTTCAGAGCTAATTCAGTCATTTGTCATTTGCGGTGTTTAGTTAGGCTTTATGCATGTTTGTGTGTTGATAGTTTTTTTAGTATATCTAAGAATACTATTTCGCATATAAAACAATCTTCCCCTATAGCTACTATTATTTGCGATAGTTCGCTATTAAATCTCTATTTTGTCTTCCATGTGTTTTGTATTCCATTTGTTTTCAATTCTACCTTACTTAATAAAGCAATTGTAAACTTGTAACTCTTTTGTTGTAAAACCTGGGCTTCTCGTTTTATCGGGATTAATGGAAGTAAAGAAGTCATTGTTGGCACTCCTACGGGAGTCATTGTTATATATACGCCATTTTTCTATCATTTGGGATCTGATTTTACTCCTTGCATCCTGTAGGGGTATATGAGTCAATGCCTCTGTCCTTTCAATGATGGCTCGTTTAGCTAGACTATCAACCACCGAATTACCCTCTCTGACTGAATGGCCCCAAACCGAAAGAAAGCCGATGTCAATGCTTTTTGTTTGTTTAACTCCCCACTTTTGGGCTACCCATATTACAAAATAATTTATATCAGATTTTAAGTTAAGGTTCTCTAAGCTTTGTAACGCACTCAATGAATCTGAGAAAATTAGTATGGTCTCACCATTCACTTTATTAGCGCCTACATATTGGGTTGTCCGGAAAATAATGCAGGATTTTAAGTTTTCAT
>CM077102.1:36567413-36586621 GCA_039619505.1 Cimex hemipterus
CGCCGAAGGTGATTCCAACGACGCACCAGAAGGTAAACCTCATACAGTCCACTCTCAGGTAAATTTCCTTTATTTTATTTTATTTTACTTCAATCGTCAAACCTCCGTTTATTTTGTTTTATTTAATTTTAATTTTATTTAGTTTTATTTTAATTTTATTTAATTAAGACCAGCCCCGAACATGTACCAAGGTGCATTGACCATGTCACTTAAGATTTTATTTTGGAGTGTTCGTATGATTTTGATATTGCTGTGTTTCGTACAACCGCATAGTTGAAAACCATATGTCCACATAGGCTTTATGACTTGTTTATATTATAATATTTCATTTTCTATAGCAAAACTGGACCCAGGTCCTATCAACCAGTATAGTTGTCTACACCTTAAACCTATTTCTGTCCGTTTTTTCTTCAAATGTTCTTTCCAGCTCAACTTGGCATCTAAGGTCATTCCCAGATATTTAGCTGTATTGCTATTGTACTGTATAATACTGTATAGTAGTTCCAGCGATTGTGAACGACGTTTTGTTCGTAAAGATTAAATGAACTGATTTATGTTGATTTATCTTCATTTTCAATTTTTTTGTTCATTCGTTTATCTTATTACATGAATTTTGGAGGATTTTGGTTGAATGGGTGATAGTCGGTACTAGTGATATCACCGTTATGTCATCTGCACACGTTGCAATTTTTACTCCTTCTATTTTCGAAAAATCACAAGTAATGTCTAACAAGTAATGCAATCTACCTAATATGCTACCTTATTACAAAATTTGTATTTAAAACAAAAATATCGTGTCTCAGTCAGTATTCATTCAATGCACACCAGGAATAAAATTATTAAATACATTTAAAAAATTAATACCCAAAACGATTTGTCTAATTTAAGAATTGCCCAATAACAATTGATTTTACTGAAGATGCATGGCTTTTGAACGTTTATACGCTATTACACATCAAAGAAAATAGAACGTTAAGTGAACCAGAAATGCCTTTGATGACATTATTTATTATTATTGAACTCCATTCTTTCCATAATTATATCTAAAATTAAACACTTTTTTTTCTAAATTGAAATTTTTGAACTAATCAATTACCAATCCTTTCATCATAATTACAATATCTTATTGCTTTTACTAAAGAAATTTTAAGGCTGATTTAGAACATCAATAGTATTGTATTTTGAGTTGTGTTTGACATTTACATTCTTAAACTATGTGTAGTATACTTTAGTCGCAGAATATATTCAAAATCTTTAAACTGCTTTTTACTTGCAAAAAATCTTATTAAAGAGAAACAACATTATGTACGAAGTGGTAAGTATGTAACTCATCGTATCTTGAGCATGGTCGACATCTAGTTCTTCATAACCTAAAGTATTTTCCTTTAAAAAAAAAAAATTGGGGAATGATGTTCGTTGCTCTTAAGAGGATTTTAAACTTTACTTAACATTAAGGTAAGAAATTTTTTGTTACGAGGGTTGAGAACAGCAAAGGTTCATGGTTTCCGTATTTTTGAAAACAAAAGAGGTCTGTTTGTACGTCGGGTTCGAACGCAGGGCCGACGTACAAAGATGGATCGCCGAATCAAGGGGGAAACACCCGATGAAAGCTATGCGACGCTACCCGATGCTAAATGTCGCTTTGCCACATTTTGAGGGTGTGCACATCTATTCGACGTCAAGCGCACACTACGAACAGTCATATAGCGAGTATCACAAATGAGTATCACAATTTTCTGGTAATAGTATTTCTTCATTAAAAATATTAACTTTTAAGAGTTGTTCTTGCACAGATTGGGTGTCGGTAAAATGAGATTAACTGATCCACCAATACCCTCTCAACTATTCTTCTCTAAAGATTTTCGGCATTTTTATGACTTTTGATTTTTTTACTCACGAATAACCCGGCTCTCGTTATGGATTGGATATGAAAGCAAATACAATCAAGTTTACAACTTAGCATAAGTACAATTTTCATAGATAGTCTTATAACATAACTAGGACGGCAGTAACAATTCAGTTTTTTTACCTAGATCGAAATTACTTGTTTACAAATAAAATCTGATGTTGGGTTTGCACTTACACTACTTGACCTGCATTAGGTAATACTATCTAATTACTATCAAATAATTCAATATCCCTTTTCAAATGCTTGTTGTTTATTATTTTTCTCTAAGCCTAATTTACTCATTATCTTACTTAGCTTCTTTAATAGTACATGAAATCCTATGCCTCGCGCCCCCGTTTTGCAGTGATGTTGCTCCGCTTGCAAGCTGATCAAAAGAGTTAACATACTTTACTGAACAATAGGTAACGCTATTAACGATCTCCTCTATCCGAGACCAACTCTTCAGGCACTTAATTTTAAATTTTGTCTTTATTACTGAGTTACAGTTTGACCAATGACTTCACCCGGTTACCTCCCTCAGCTACTCTCCAATCCTTATTCTTTTTTGACGGAAATTTATTATTTGCGATAATTAAAAAACGTTGAATAGCCGACATTTTTTTTCAAATAAAAACCCTGTATTTCAGACAATCAATTTCTACGATTGGCCCTGGCGTTGGCACACCGAAATTCGAAAATCCGAAACCGAAAATTTGGCCGTGAAAAAGAGCTGATTAATTTCACTTATTGAGCGGTTATTATCGAATTTTTAAAAGAAAGATTTTCCCATTTCTATTTTTTGTGGGCATGTCTTAAAATTTGGGTTTACGGTGATCTTACTTCTCTTACAGCCGTACCAGTACTTAAAGCATGCTATTGTTTAGCAGCCGGTGAGTGCCGTTTTGAATAGCTTTTAAAGTAAAAAATAGTGAGTACAATAGACCTTAGAACATATCTCAACAACAAACGTATGAAATATCCCCCGGTCTGAGTGAAATATCTCGCGGGATACGCTATCTACCTAGTGGTGCTTGGTGTCATATTAAAACTTTAGATATTAAAAATTTATCAAAACTTGGTAGACAACATTTGAAAAAATAAAGTTGAAACTCAACTACCTTTTCCTGTGATACCTATATATTCCTGATATCAATATAGTTGCTTTTGGTTTCATGTTTTGATTTGTTTTTCTATAAAATATATTCTGTCATGTTGAAAGAAAGACATGCGGTATAGATTTTGTAAATCGCCTTGTCTAATATAGACTGTATTATTACTACAGACAGTTCCAATAATCACTAAATTAAAAAAAAAGTATTTTTTGACAGTCAATTTTCAACACATACTTTTAAGTGCATTTCTTTACTTCTGGTCGTTGGGGTCCATGATGAATGTAAAATAGGATTAGATAGTAAACAATATTCTAATACTTCTTACAATATTCTTCCAGCTTTAGTCTAAGGTAATAAACCATGTTATGTGTCTGTCTTTTCTATTTTCCCCAGCAACAGGATTTATGGGGCGTAACTTTCTTTACAGATTTTCATCTATTTTATTATTTTGTCCTATTTTTTAAACATTCTAAATTAATTTGCTGAAGTCGTGAAAAGCGCTCCAGAATGAGGTAGTTTAAAATGACATAACAGATATATGAAAACTCAGCTGTAACTACGCCAACGTCATAAAATAAATAAACTATTAAACCTTAATTTTATTTTTCCCTTTCCGACATTTATAATCTTCAATAATTAACTTCCTTCCCAATATTGAATGTCGAATCACAAATCCAGTCCAGAAAATCAACATTCTTGTCTTCCTTTGGGTTAAATAAAACCGCCTATGATCAATGAAATTTTCCCACATTTCGCCCACCCTATTGCAGTCAAAGAGCAGAATACAAAATCATTTGTCCAAAAATTTATATTTACATCTCAACTTGTATTTTTTCTCATCAACATATGTTTTGTAATTTACTCAGGTCCTGAAGATGACCCGAATAAAGATAAACTCAGGAAAAGAATACAAAAAAGTGGCTTTATAACCCACCTCATTCTTAACCACTTCTCACGTTTTCAACTAATTATGAATCGGTCAATAAGAAACATATTCTAAATGAAGTTTTTTGTTTAAAAAAATTATTTATTTATATATTTATTCGTATGTACTGGTTATTCAACTATTTTATTACTCATATTTTTATGAAATCGTGAAAGTTCATTAAAAGGTTAACAAATTTAAATAATATTTTTCAAAAATTGCTAACCGAAGGGAACAAAGATAAACAGCAGTACATGATATAGATATAATGTTCGGATGTGTAATATGTTGCACCCTTTGAGAGGTATTGTACTCTCGGTTCAGTGTCTATAGCACTGCGGTAACCTAACTCATCAATGAATTGGAGCAAAAATTTGAGCAAAGAAAAAACAAATCCAGACCCCCTTCCCAACACAAATTAGACTAGCAGTGTACTGATGTGCACGTGTTCCCAATCACCTCTTGGTTAGCAAAGGAATTATCAGAGGCGTACATACGGATATTTCAGAGAAAGAAATTAGAGAGGATGTACAAGACTGTCACGGGAAGCAACTTCATCTGTTGGATGTAAAACAACTTAATAGTTAAGTACGAGCTGATTCTGGGGAAGTAAAACTTGTAAAGACACAATCGGTTTTAATCACGGTTTGAGGACAATATCTACCAAATTCAGTGCGAGTACAGTACGTGCAATATGTTGTAGATCCCTACATACAAAGAACAATTCAATGTAAAAACATGTATGAAATATGGTCATTTTGCAGATCAATGCAAAGGCAGCAAAAGATGCTAAAATTGTGGAGAATAACATGATGCAAGCATGTGTATCAATACAATTTCAAAATTTATCCAATGTCAAATGCCTCATAAATCAACAGATTATAGGAATTGTCCACAATACGAGAAAGAAAAAATAATAAAGCAGATCATGGGAGAGCGGAAGATCTGGTCTTATTGAACAAAAGAGACACACCCTCTCTGATGATCAAGGCAGAATTGTTGCGAATTTTAAATAACTATCCCGATTATAAAATATTTTATACTGATGGGTCTAAAAATGAAATTTGGGTAGGGTGTGGGATATTTGCAGACGAGTACAACTTCAGGTGATCTTTACCCAATGAGGCAAGCGTATACTGCTGAACTTAATGCAATCAGAAGATCATTTAGCATTACAAAGGAATCGTCAGGAATTTGAAATGCCATTATTTGCTCTGATTAGAAAAGTGGTCTCGAAGCAATCAAAAATAATTTCTAGGTTGACCCTTACATCTTAGAAATTCACAAATATCTCTATGTATTCAGAACACTAAACAAACAAGTGGTATTTGTTTGGGTTCCTAGTCATGTCGGCATTTCTGGAAATGAAAAAGCTGATCAACATGCAAGAAACGCTGCAAACCAGAACTTCCACAAAGAACAGATCAATTTCTCCTCCGTCCATATGATATAGTCGCTTACGTTAAAAAACTTTATCAAACGAAAGTGGGCGGCAAGATGGAACGCCTGTAGAGATAGTATGAAAGAAATTAAGCCATCTGTACATAAATGGCCAACTGAAGAACTTGAGAGAAAAGAACTTGTAATTCTCTCTCGATTGCGAATAAGTCATATCAGGTTAATTCATAATAGACTTTTAATCGGCAACAACCTTCCAACTTGTCCTCGAAGTACGCGAAGTGGAGAACGCATCATTTTGACAGTAAAACATATTTTGGTCGACTGCCCCAGTTTACAGCCCTTTAGGCAAAGGCTCAACCTTTCGAGAGATTTACAGGAGTTACTGGGTCCCCAGTGTTTCTTTCGAAGAGCACTTTTCAGTTTTCTCAAATTTATTGGAATATTATAATGAGATTTAGGCCTTTTCCCAAATTATTTTTCCAACACTCGTTGTTTTGGTTTTATAGCTTGGCTAGTTATTGAATGAGCAATGAGGAGTCTGTAACGATTTTCTTTTCTTCGAAGTTCTCTATCTTCACTTTCCCCACCTCTCTTGTGGGCACACACGTGGTCCTGATATTTTAATCTTCTTGAAAAGTACTAACGCCTATCCTAAGCTCCGGCAAACGCGTATTTCGAACTGGAGTTAATCATAAACCAAGGTAATGCACAGTAGTGACCGACGAACTTTAGTGGTTGTAGTGTCCGCTTGAAGCTACCGCTAGGTGCCACTACGATCTGTAGAATATTCTCGCCCTCCATTCTGCAGCTAATCAGAGTAGAGCACTTCCCTATATAAGGAGAGGCGCTGCCTCGCTAGAATCAGACTCGTCCCTGCGGCGAGGTCTCAATCATCACTAACAGACAACATAAGCAGACTCGTCCACAGGAACACTAATGGATAACATCAGAAGATTCCTCGTCATTCCGACGAGCCATCACAAAAGAAACACCGTCGATGACGACAAGTACTCGCAGCATTTGCCTGATCCCTCCTTCTAAACAGCCCACTTGGCCGTAAACGCCAAACGCTATTGCTGCACCCCAGTACTTCGACCTCTGTGGAGTCCACCGACTCACTACGAACGGACTTCAGCCAACGGATTACTCATGGTGACAGACCAACCAACGGCGCCACGCGCACGGTCACACCCTCGATCCGTCGTCACGGCTTCTCTCTTCACAACACCGGCCCTTCTCAGGGCCACAAAACTCCCAGTCACTAAAGTGGTGTTAAATATAAATGTCAGTTGAAATATAAATGTCAGTGTCATATAGGATTATGAAATGCCAATTATATTGCGCACAGCTATCTCTCTCTCCTCCTCTCACCCTCTCTCCCTCCCTCCTTCACTCCCTCCCTCTCTCCTTCCCATCCTCTCTCCTTCACTCCCTCCCAGTTTCCTCATGTGGTAGAGCAGCGGCGTATCTAGGAGGACGTTTCCCACCATCCTGGTCTACCTATTCTCGTTTTTTTGGACTATGGAAAGCCTTAATACATTTCTCAATATTCAATATGATCAAAAACGGCCAAACTGCACTTTTATTATAAATTAAATTTAACAAAAGAACTCATGACAGGCTTTTTCACAGGAGTCTACGGTGCACGAGGATCGCAATACACGTTCAGCTCTTTTCATCGTTCGCTGCGAACAACCTTATGTGGATTATTTGGTACAAATTGGTTGTCGGAAACACATCTGTAGTTCAAAGAAATCAGGTGACAGTCACATTTAAGATATTTTATGAAATAATACTGACGTTTACTTGGTCGATGAACTTGTTTAGTTTGTTCGCAATTGAAATTTATCCGATTTCAATATTTTGTTCAATCTGCGGAAACGTCTGATAGATGAAACTGGCACAGGTTGACCATATTGATTTGGTAGACAAAAAAGGTTAACATGTAAATTTAAGAGATTCAATTTTTTTAAAATTAAACAGCTATATTTCAATTTAACTTTATACGTCGGGAGGATGTTTGCTCAATATTCAATTAACCTGGTACTAAGATTAAGTTTGCTTTCTGAAAAATGAGTTAGGAAGCAATTTCACAACTCCACTTTATACCAAACACTAATTTCGTGGTCCTCTTGACCAATTGAAAAATGGCAAAAAGGAGGGAAAATTCAAAAGGTGCTGTTGAGGTTGAGTTGGTGTCCGAGTGGATCGAGGTCACAATCGTTCAAGTAGTAGGGCAGCGGCGTATCTAGCCGAAGATCGTGGGTTCGAATCCCGATCGTGCCATTGACTCCACATCTCAACTAAAATCCTTAATTAATTGTCTTATACCAAATATTTTGTATAAATTTAAATAAGTTGATATTAAACAGTAATGTTCAGATAGTATTATATAATGTGTTAAATTTAGTAACTCTTATTTAATAATTATTTAGAGATCGTGAGACGCGATCTGGTGTAATGTAGGTTTAGAATATAGCAATTTATCTCTCCTTTCCCATAATAATTCCGTCTATATTAATCCTGACAGTTTAACCAGGCCCGAACGACAAGCCATAACCCATTTTTCATTTCCCACCTCAAGTGCTAAGGCCATTCCTTCATAGAAAAATGAATTTCGATTCCTACCGCCTTCTCCACTCCTTGAAAATTAAAATTACATAAATAAAAAGCATTAATATCTCACTAAAAATCTCAACTCGACATAAAATACTGACATATCTACTCAGAAAAAACACACTTACACGCACACACACACGCTCGCGCGCACCCCCACACACACACACACATATATATATATATATATATATAAGTTATGGTTTCGATGTGAGAAACTACTTTTTTTAAAATAACGTTCATTCAATATAAACTACAACTTTACACAAGGATTCTAATTTTAGAAGGGTCTATACTGTTCGGAGTCCGGACTGGATCTGTGAAAGAGGGGTCATATAATACAATCTACATTTTATGCTTATAACATATTCTCGGAATTAGTATAGGGGAAGAATCAATTGTTGTTGAGTTAGTGGTTTCGTGCAGGCGTAACTTATACAGGGTGAATTGCTACTCGTGCTACAAACTTCTCCAGTAGATTCTTCACCCTAAAATGAACAAAAAAGTTCATATTGTCCATGGTCCGATTCTCAACCATTTCAGAGTAATTTCGCTTTTTATCGATTTTGAAAGATATCACGTCCTGGGGTCGGAAAATCGTGATATGTTTTAATCTAAACATTTCTCTGAAAATCTAATAGCACCGTTGAAATTCCCGTTAATTTTTCAATAAGAAGATGACGGTGGCAAAATGTTTGGGCTAATTTTTTGTGTTTTATTTCAGCCAGAACTACAAAAAGAGTGGAAAATTGTGTAAATCGGAAAGTGTATAAAGTAATCCAGAGTTTCTAATTTTAGTCTCAGAAGGCAGCAAATTTGAGGAAAACTACCTGATTTAATAACGCTTCCAACGCACTCGTCATTTTCTTATTTAGTGGTTGTGAGACCAAGATGTTGATGACAAAAAGAGAAAAAATGGTGGTTCAAGGATTGCTAATGTTTGAGAGTTCAACTTTTTAGATTGGGAAAAACATATACATAGAAACTCACCAATAATTTTTAAAATTCATTTATTTTTATTCATTTTAGTTTTTGTTCAAATTGAAAACCGTTCTCCGAAATACACAAACGTGCCCGTTTTCTCATACTTCCAACTGTCACACCAAAACTGAGAACACGTCTAAGTTTTTCAGCAGCGGTGAAGATCCTTGCTCTCAAATCGTCGACGTTTGTCACTTCATGCGATAGACTAGTTCCTTGAGATATCCCCAGACGAAGTAATCCATGGGGTTAAGATCAGGAGATCTTGGTGGCCATGGAACTGTCCCACCACGGCCGATCCATGTTTCGAATGTTCGATTCAAATACGCCTGAACTAATCTAGAGGAATGTGGAGGCGCACCATCGTGCTGAAAAATTATGCATCGTCTCAATTGTAAAGGAAGGTCCTCCAGCAAGGTGGGCAGCATGTTTTGGATAAAATTTAAATAAAATGGGCCAGTTAATCTTGCCGGAAAATCTAAGTAGGGACCGATGAGGACATTTCTAATAACTCCCGCCCAAACATGGATTGAAAAACGTCTTTGGGAATGTTGCTGACGACTTGCATGTGTGTTTTGATGGGAGTATTGGTGCAGATTATGGGTGTTAAATACTCCGTCTCGGGTGAAATTTGATTCATCTGACCACAAAATTCGATGAAAGAAGTGATGTTCCTCAGTGTCAGATTGTACAAGCCAGCAACAAAATTCCTTCCTACGATAATTGTCACCAGTATGCAATACTTGAATCTTTTGAACGTGGTAGGGATATAGTTTTTCCTTTTTCAAATTTCACACACCTTGAACTGGGAGATCCTTCTTAAGCATTACATACTAAATGGGCATTAAATTAAATTAAAAAATTTCAATGGAATTATGATTTTGAGAGAAAAACAAAGTGAAAAAACTTTTTGTGGTTTTTACAGTTTTTCTCTTTTTGTCATCGATATCTTGGTCTCACAACCACTAAATAAGAAAATGACGAGTGCGTTGGAAGCGTTATTAAATCAGGTAGTTTTCCTCAAATTTGCTGCCTTCTGAGACTAAAATTAGAAACTCTGGATTACTTTATACACTTTCCGATTTACACAATTTTCCACTCTTTTTGTAGTTCTGGCTGAAATAAAAATCCAAAAATTAGCCTGATGAATGAAAAATTAACGGGAATTTCAACGGTGCTTATAGATTTTAAGAGAAATGTTTAGATTAAAAGATATCACGATTTTCCGACGCCAGGACGTGATATCTTTCAAAATCGATAAAAAGCGAAATTACTCTGAAATGGTTGAGAAGCGGACCATGGACAATATGAACTTTTTTGTTCATTTTAGGGTGAAGAATCTACTGGAGAAGTTTGTAGCACGAGTAGCAATTCACCCTGTATATTGTACGATGACCGATCAATTTTGCGAAATGTTTGAATTAATTTCGGATCCGCGGTAGGGCTGGTATACATTTAATTATTGAAGAAGAACAAATTCCGGATTCAGCATTTATTAGGTCTTACAAATTATAATAATAGATGCCGGCAATTTTAATATAAATTAACAATATCCTTTATAATTAAATTTAATTTATAAATAAACTATTATCTTATATATAATCAAGAGTTCCAAAATAGGTCTGTTGTAAATAACTTAAATGTTCTATCGTATAATGTCAATGGCTTAAAATCCAAAGTAAAAGATAAGCATTTTCTTAGTTTCATTAATGATGCTGTTATTTTTGTTTTAATAGAGACATTTGTTACAGAAGAGAGCTTTGATTCTTTGAGTGTATTTTTTGGAGGGTTTAAATTAAAATTAAAATAGATAAATGCTATTAAAGAATCTCATATAGGTCGTCCCAAAGGGGGGGGTGCCTTTATGGATTTAAAAAAGTTGTAAGTTGCAAAGCTAATTTTACTAGCTATTCAGGCGTTGAAACTATCGCGCTGGAAATACCAAGAGGCTTACTGTGTGTACTGCCTGTCTATTTGAGCCCTTCATCCTGGTATGAAGACTTTGAAACATTGCATCACTTTCTACTCGAATACAAATCTAATAATATATTAATCATTGGGGACTTTAACGTTAGGATTAGTAATTTCCAATCCCTTCCCGCAGAGGTGGGCCCGCATTTAAACAATTTTAGTCAGTGTAGACGTTCGAAGGACTTACAAATAAATAAACAGGGTAAAGCCTTTTTAAATTTCTGTGAAGATAATGACCTTAGAATACTCCATGGTCGGTCCCCGAGTGATAGGGAGGGCGAATTCACGTTTATTAGTGCCGTGGGTACCTCCGTAAACGATTTGGGATGCATCTCTAGTGAAGTAATCAATTATGTCTCAGATTTTCATGTTTTACCGCAAACTTTTTCCGACCACCTCCCGATTTCTGTCTCTATCCCGTTAGGTATTCAACCAGAGCGTTACTCATTTTTGCCTGTCTTACCTCAATTTAAATGGATGGAAAGCGAGTCACATACGTACAAAAGAACAGTCAGTATGCTTTTGAAGTCGTATCCACCTCCCTCTTCCCTGAACGATTCTGGAACCTTTCTCGAGTCCTTGCTAGATGTAATTCGGCCTGCTCGTCCGCATATAACATCTAGTGTCAGTATGGTTGGCAAACAGCCTTGGTTTAACAGCCGATGCGCCCGTGAGAGAGCAAGATCCTTTGCCCATTTAAACCTCTTCCGTAATTCTGGATTTGATATTGTTAAAAAAGCCTATCTGCGTGCAAAAACCTTCTACAGAAAACTTTGCGCTGATAGAAAAAAATACACCCTTTCAGCAGCTGAACAAATAAAAATGTCTAGAAATTCAAAAATGTTATGGCAAGCTATAAATACTTTCAAAACGAAGAGACATATTTGTGGAAATAATATCGACGCATGGTCGCTACATTTTAAGTCACTATTGAATCCTGTCATTACTAACAAAACCCTCATCTCCTACGCTGAACCACATATAGTTGATCCTATTGTGGATGCTCCCTTTACCTTTGCAGAGCTGGAATCTAGCCTTGACAGGCTTAAAAACAATAAATCCCCAGGTCCTGATAGAATTCCTTACGAATTCTATAAAAATTCCCGCCTCTCTTTCGTGAATCCTTCTCCAATTTTTTAATTCTATATTTTCCTCAGGTCTCACTCCCCCATCCTTTTCCAAATCAATCATTATCCCTCTATTCAAAAGTGGCGACGTCAATGATGTAAATAATTATAGAGGTATTTCCTGCCTGGTGTTGACGCGTTTATTCTTATAATATTGTAAATTTCGAAGTCTTGTATCCTTTCCCCCCTCTTTCTCTCTTAATTATATATATTAATGTTTGATTATGGTTGCATGCGTTAAGTTCATTAGTGTTCTACACATGTATCGGGGATAAATATTCATTTGTTCAAAATTGTTGATTAAGCGACCCATAACGGATTAAACGGACAAAACAAGCAAGGATAGCCGTTATCGCGGACCCTTGGACCAGTAGGAGACATCGAGGAGCAGTCTTTACTCAACCTTGAAAGACAAAACATCTATCTCCGGTCCATCGGCCTATCGATTATTATATCGATTTCGCTCCGTCACATCGTCGATCCCTATACCATCAGGGACCACCGCCGAAAGGATCGAGGAATCTCGAGCTCATACCGTAACGTCACCAGGCTGTATTTTCTGTGGATCGTCTTCATTTCATCTATTTTATTCGTCGTCGTTTTTCGTCTGGTTTTCTTCATCGTTTCCGCTTCTTCGTCATCTGTGGCTTCATCATTTGGGACTTCACATCTTCGATTTTCATGCCTGCTTCGCCATTTTTTTCTTCATCCTTAAGTTTACTTTATTTATTATTATTATTTTATTGCATGCAAGTTTATTAGTTAAGTTAATTCAATTCATAGTTAACGTGCACGTCTTTACGTGAGTAACATTATTAGGGTCAATATTAATTCATTTCCTTTCATTAAAACCGTAATCATTTTCATTTTGTTTCAATTCGGTCAATCAAATAACACGATCTGGTCGAATGACCATAATTTAAGAAGTTGTTTAGTTTAATTTATATATCGATCAATTGAAAGGTGTTAGTTTTAATTTTATCTGATCTTGTTTATGTTCTAATCAAGTAAGAAATTTTATTTTTCATATTTTTTATAACAATATATTCTCATATGTATAAAACCTTATTATTTATCGTTTTTACCCGCGTACATGTGACCATCAAATTGTGGGTATTTTTATTTTCTTTCAAAGTTAAAGAAGGGGGAAAGGAGAGTCAAGTCTTCGGGATAACTATCTTCAATTTAATAACCATATATGATTGATTTATTCTTCTTCTCTGAAATTAATTGAGATCTGGAAAATTAAAATTAATTCCCCCATTGAACCAGTGGGACATTGGGTAAGGAAATCGGTATTTCAAATTAATGAAAGCCCTTCCCCCCAACACCTGGACTCGATCGCAAAAATTTTCTCTGCCCTAGTCCTATCCCGCATTGATGCCTTTGTAGTAAGAAATGGTTTATTGAGTCAATGTCAAATGGGTTTCCGTAAAGGTTATTCTACAAGTGATAATCTACTTGTCCTGTTAAATATCATTAATATCAAACTGGCCAAGCCGAAACAAAAAATGTTTTGTTTTTTCGTGGACTTAAAAGCCGCATTTGATAGTGTTGATCGTAGAGGTCTTTTGTTCAAAATTAGTAACTATAGCTTCTCTTCCAAAATTTTGAATATCCTAAAATCCCTTTTCACACAAACAGCATCAGAGGTCCGAGGGCGTGAAGGTTTATCCAATTTTTTTGAGGTTAAATGTGGTGTTAGGCAAGGTTGTCTACTCAGTCCAGTTCCGTTCGCTCTCTTTCTTGATGACCTCCTCTCGACTCTCGAATGTGGAGTCCGAATAGGTAACCCAACTCCACTGGCCACACCATCTGAAAAAGAAAATATCATGTGCGAAGCTTGCTCTCTGTAAAACCTGGGCCCCATTGATGAAACAGGAAGTGGTTCCGATCCACGTGAAATTTAATTCATTCAACTCAGCATGTCGGTCAATCATCTGTTACGGCTGCCAGATACTACTTGGGGCTACCAACAATTTGAAGAAGTCGAGAAATTCCAAAGATTTTTTATTCGTAAATTATTTGCTCTTCCTAACTCTACCTCAAACTACATGATTTATTTAGAAACGTCCACTGACCTAATTTATATGTACACCTTACAACTTCACTTTTCATTTATTTCCAAAATCTTGAATTCCCCTTACATAAAATTGGCAAAAATAACTACGATCGAAGTCATCCGGAATAAGATTACCTGGTATGTCCAATGGCTTACGCTCTTTCAGAGATTTGAAGTAGCCTGGCCCACCTACGAAAACCTTGCTGATTGGCCAAGTCTCTTTATAGATCTGCTGTCAAGATTCAAGGAGCAGCATCGGAACGCTTACTTACTCTGAGCTCAGTCTTCGCTTAACTTTTCGTTATTTAAAGACTTGTCTCACCCCCACACTTTACTTAATCTATAGAGAGAGAACCATAATTCCCTTAGTCTTTCAAACTTAAGATGGCTACTAAAAACACGTTGCGAGGCCCTTAACGTGAACTCTGCACTTTGGCTGAAAGGCAAGGAGGGGTTATGTGCCCTTTGCAATTCTCAATCGGTGGAAACAATTCTGCATTTTATGGCCGAATGTACAATATTGGGCGAGATAAGGTTGTTGCATTTGGGATCTTTTACCCTCTCTAGGAGCTCTCTGTTAAAGCTATTGGATGGCACAGATCCACGGGCGCTCACGCAGAATGTCCGCCACTCCTGGAAATATACATTAGAACTAATTATGGAATTCAATTTCTAACCCCTCCAATTCATCACTCAATTTCCTTCATATAATATATGTCTTTATTATATCCGATTTTTTGTCCCTTTACCATTAAGACTTTTCCCCTCGGTTTGTTTTCTGTTAGAAGTAGTTTTAATATTATTTTAATCTTTTTTGATGGAGTACTAGCATATAACGAACAATGTTATATCCTCGCTTTAATTCTTATTTTTTTCTTCCTTATACTTTTCCTCTTAACAACGAACCCCGGCAGACGGATTGCGATCCATGCGTGTATTTATTATGCTGTACTAATAATCACTGTTTATATACGTAGAAATAAAAAGCATATTAAAATATATATATGTCAACGAGCAAGCATAATGTAATTTTATGAGTAAAAACAAAGAACTCACCATATAGAGGACTTCTCCAAATTCTACGACGGATGGAAAGGGGGAAAAAGGACAGGCGTACAGATGATGGAGGAATAAATGCGGATACCTTTTATCTCATTGTCCTTCGAAGAGTCTCCTTCGATCGATAATCGACGATCCACGACGATCGCGAGAATAAAATAAAATGAGGTGAGTAACAATTTGAATAAGGAAAAAAAACGATTAGAAATGTTAAATGATGGGGTGAGTGTGGTGTTCAATACCTTCCAAAAGGATAGTTCCTACTCACAGTAAGTTGTTCTGCAACGATCCGGATTTCGAGCCTCTTAGCTCATCATCAGGTTGAAGGACTTCTACAACCACGTCTCTCGACGTGCATTGCCAAAGTGAAACCGCTGATACCTCCGCCAACTAGGCGTGAGTAGGAACTATCCTTTTGGAAGGTATTGAACACCACACTCACCCCATCATTTAACATTTCTATTAATTTGCTAGTCAAAGCAGTAATGGATTATAACACAATCAACAACATCACATCCAATTACTTAAAATCTGTTAATAAGCAAGTCCTTTTAAATCTTTATTATAAATTGAGACTTTCATGCTCAAAGATTAACAAATCAATCTGGTTCAATTCCCAATGTTTGAAATTAAACTTAACCCCAAAATTCGTCCTTGCTAAATTAAATATTAAGAACTGCTCAACTCTCTTGAAAACTAAATGCCAAAAAACTATTTTAAATAATGAACTACACAAATTGTACAGTCTAAGAGATACAAAACGTTTTTATCAATATATTGCACACATGAGACTTACGTCATTATTGTCTCAAGTAGAATGGGACGAGTTTGATTATGATACGCGATCAAAAATTAAATTTATCATTGATAAAAAACAAAGTATACTAGATAAAAAATCAAAAACTTAAAGCACGGTTCACTTAAAAATACCCATAAAGATTCAAAAGCTCCATTTAAATTTTACCCAAGGGTTATAAACTTAACGAAAATGGCACTAAATAAAGAGGAAACCAATTTGTTGAACAAAGGCTTGAAATTTGTCCCAAAAACAGAATTGGATACAAGAAAACTATTATCTCTTGGTTCATCGGTGAATTGTAGTAACATAAATACAAATATAAAATATAAATGTGCCGAAATAATCAAACAAAACTTAGTAAACTTAAACGTAAAAAAACTAAATATCCCACGTACAATTAGGTCTATCGATCTAAAGTTAAAAAGTAACAACAACGTTGTTTTAAAAGCTGATAAAGGAAATAGTATAGTTATCATTGAAAATCAAAATTACGTTTCTAAAGTTGAAGAATTTCTAAATAATAATGAATGTAAAGAAATAAAAAAGGATCCCACCTTAAAACTAAAAGCTCGAGTTCAAACAGCCATAAAAAATAGTGATATTTTATTTTCGGATGACCAATATGCAGTTAAAAAACTCATACCAATGAATCCAAAAACCCCCAATGTTGTACGGTACAGTCAAAATCCATAAAGAAAACAAACCTATAAGACCAGTAGTATCCTTTTATAATTCCCCATGCCATAAACTTGCAATTGCAATCGACAAAATAATTAAAACCCAGACCAAATTCAAACCTACATTCGGTATCACCAATTCTTTAGAACTGATAAAAGAATTAAATAACATCAATATACCCAACAACTGTGTTTTAGTATCATTTGACGTTACTAATTTATTCACAAATATCCCCGTTGAAGAATGTGCTAAACTCATTAAGAAAAAACTTACCGAGAATTCTATTAACGTACTTGTAAAAAATGATATAATAGATCTCCTAAATATATGCCTATTATCTAATTATTGTAAATTCAATAACAAATTCTACGAAACGAAAGGGTTACCAATGGGGTCTCCACTATCCCCACTTTGTGCTGAAATATTCATGGATAATTTCGAAAACAATCTTTTCAAATCAAAGAACAAATTAATTAAATATGTTCATTTCTGGAAACGCTATGTAGACGATATCTTATGCATATGGTCGGGAACATTAGAAGCCCTCCAAGAATTTCTACAACTAATCAATTCCCTACACCATAATATAAATTTTACATTGGAAATTGGCAAAGATGGTTGTTTGAACTTTTTAGACCTAAAACTGTCCATAATAAACAGCCTCATAAAAATAGATGTATATAGAAAACCCACAACTACAGACACTATGATACCCGCGGATTCTTCCCACCCATGGTCCCAAAAGGCTGCTGGTTTCATTTGGCTCATAGACCGAATGTTGAAACTTCCGCTAACACCTGATAACTATAAAAAAGAATTAAAAATTATTAAAACCTTAGCAAAAAACAACGGGTATCAAGAAATATTTATTGATAGGTTGCTAGCTAAAAGAATAAAAAAATTAACTTTAAACGAAACAACAATAGGACTCAGTTACCCCACTATAAACGAATCATTAGGTTTCCGTTGTTTGCCATACATTGGGGAATTATCAGAAAAAGTTAGCAAAATTTTTAAACAAGAAGGGTTTAGAATAGCTTTTAGAAGTGCGGGCTCACTTAGAAACATCCTTTCAAGACCTAAAGACAGAGTAGACAATTTGGCAAAAAGCGGGGTTTACCAACTCAATTGTAATGATTGTGATATTAAATACATAGGACAAAGCGGTAGAGAAATAAAAACGAGAGTAAAAGAACACTTGCCTAAATCGAGCAAATTTTCGGAATTTAAGGATCATCTAAAAGAAACAAAACATAAATTCAACCCAAATCTAAATACGAGAGTGTTACATAGTTTCAACAAAGGGAAAGAACTAGATTGGTTTGAGAAATTCGAAATTAAAAAATGTAAAATTGAACATGGTGATAAATGTATTAATAATATAACAGATTTTGATCTACCTCCCATTTTGGATTTGTATATAAATAATATCAAACCTCCAAATAATTAAACTAATTATTTTAATTGTTACTACTTTTATTCTAATTATTTTTTGTGTTATAATTTCCGCGCTTCGCACGTTCAAATTGAGCGTCATTAAAAAAATCAGCTGTTAATTGGAACGTCGCGTTGGCGGAGGTATCAGCGGTTTCACTTTGGCAATGCACGTCGAGAGACGTGGTTGTAGAAGTCCTTCAACCTGATGATGAGCTAAGAGGCTCATAACATATTCTCGGAATTACTATAGGGGAAGAATCAATTGTTGTTGAGTTAGTGGTTTCGTGCAGGCGTAACTCCTCCATCCCCAAACGAAGCTCCCGGGGGTGGCTGATTGGCAGGGCTTCCAATGGCCAAGAGTTGTCTTCGCGTGCGATACGAAGTGAAGATTTGATAACCTAAGGCGATGGCCAATAAACAGTACACCGGCATGGTCCATACACTCATAGATGTTGAAGTGTAAGAAGTTTTGATGATAGGCGAAACATGGTTAAGGTTCATCTCCTCTAATCCCAAATTTTTAATGTTGATTGAGAATTTTGGCTGTTGGTTTTGACTTAATCCAAGCTTAAAGTTACTAATAATTGTTGGATGTCCAGAGGTTTTAGAAGAGTGATACAATCGTCTGTTCCTGTATACCACTTTACTGCCGTTGATGTTTAGTAAAAACATCCCTTTTAATTGTTTTACTTCAGTTCCCTCCTGGTGGCTTATACTGATAGACTCTTCAGTAGAGAATACGGCCAAATACTGGTTGAGCTCAGGTATCCACGTCAGGTGGTTGTCGGTTATGAAGAGTTCCGTGTATCTACAGTTCGATGGATCTCCATAGAGAAGTAAGGCCTTGTCGCACAGGTTGTCCTTGTGGTTAACCTGTTCGTATGAACACAGGTATTTCAGTTTCGTTTGTTTACAATTATTATGTAAACCCATGATATGTATATTAGGAATATACATTTTGGGTTTAAGGTAATAGTTAACATTTGGTACAATGGTTATGAATTTAGTTTCTTGTTGCCTAGGTACTGATAGTAATTTGTAAAGATTATAATCGTTGTTAGTGACCAAAGGTAGGCGTAATAAGAATATTATTTGTTCATAATGAACTTCGCAGTTTACTTTTATTAAATCTTCAAATTCTAACATATTTTC
>CM077103.1:62869-87328 GCA_039619505.1 Cimex hemipterus
ATACTAGTATTTTTCACTGTTTACGAATTAATTAATTAAACTTACATTTAATAGGAGTTCCTGTTGGCACTGGACCGGCCGTCGTTCCATAGAAAGCAGGTATGTTTATTTACCGCTATGCATTTCAATTTTTCACTCTTGTGAATAAATATAACTCGGATTGATTTAGTTGCCCTTAATGTGGGTTATCACAAGGGCCGATCCTAAGACTCATTAAATTCTCTATTTTTAAACAGATATTAATTTTAACGTTCCAACTGGCTGTAAAATTCTTCTATATGCTGATGAAATATATCTACACGCAGCGCCAAGATATTTAGAAATGTCAATAGACATTTTGAACGAAGGGAAGGTCAATCAAGCAATTGTCATTTGAAAATGCCTTGAGTCTCCCGACAAATATTTGTTATTTGCATTTTATCCAAGAAAAAGGATACACCCTGTAGGGAAACAAATCACTTAAGCCGAAGAACATTTCCAAATTTGGGAAGACGTAAAATTCTTAAACAGGATGTTGGAGGAATGCGTTCATTGGAAAAAACATATCAATATATAATGAGTAAAATTGAAAATTATTTAATTATTCTAGGCGCTAATTGAGCGTTTTATGAGCCAGCAACCAATTACGAATGCCTAATTAAATTGCCGATTAAATGCTGTATATGTTCAGTAGAACTCAACCGTACATCTAATGCTGTTAAATTGATCGTCAGAAATAAATAATTTTCAATAATAGGCGATTATTTCGTCAGATGGGTTTCGATTTCAGACCATTTCCGTTAGTTTGTTTTTACAATAAAGCGATTTAATGTTTCTTACATAGTTGTAAGCTTAAAAGTGGATATGGTAGGTGCCTCTTATACAGAGAAAGGTTGCTCGATGTGTTGGCTCCATACAGAGAGCATGTAAGCATGCCGCGGACTTAAGAAAAGTTCTCGAACACGGTAGCGAGTTTAAGAGTCCTCTGTTCCGCTTTTTAGGGGGAATTGTTTTTTTATGTTTTTATTGTACATAATATATCTTATGAGTTTTGTGTAAATATGTTTTGTCCGAGTGCATGTATTTATCAGCGTGTAGGACGAGGGGTTGAGGGTGAAATGTAACGTAATCGTCGCCCGTCGAACGTTGAGGGCGTTTGAGTATGTGTTCGGGGGTCGATGGCGGACTATTTATAAAAATAATCCATCGAATCCAATCTAGTTGAATTTAAGTATAGGTCGGTGGAGGAATATCAAGTACTCCACCGACCAAACGGAATGGATGTATTTAAGTGTATGAAATGTATACATTTGTACGAATGTATAGGTTGAAAGGGTAAATAGAATATATACTTTGTTGTGGGCTGAAATGACCTAGATTTCGGTAGCCCCAGCCAAACAACAAATAAAAAAACAGTAGTTGATGGAACATATTGTGATGAACTGCGCACGTTATAAAAAAGAAATGAAAGAAGTTTATACCATTTTATTGGAATAACCTAAAAAACGTAAATTATAACGTTTAGATAAGGGTAAAGAAATCGACATATAGTATATAAATAGTCAATATTCGAGTCGGTTGACGAAGAGCAGGGCAGCGTGCTTCGCGTCGTGTCGCTGGTTGGTGGGTCTACTTTCCGCGGGGGATATTGCCGGTGACTAATCAGGATTCTGGGTTGTGTTTTACGGACTAAGGAAGGGTGTGGACGTCGCACACACTTGCACATCCTTCATAGACAGCCCGTTTCAATGCCAGACAAGAAAAATTTAGTGAGGGCGAATTGCTGTTTGTTATGGGCTGAGCTAATCCTCGGGTTGGCGTTCTGTGTTCTTTCTGGCGGTGCGGAGGGCGCTCGCCGCTGTTCTTCCTCCCATTGCTCGGGTCGTATGCGTCATAGTTATAGCTATACAGCTAACACCAAAAATAATCTTATTTGTCTTTTTCACTATTTACATAATAACTAATTAAATTTACTTTTAACAGGAGTTCCTGTCGCCGATGGAACGAGCGTCGACCCAGCGTAGACGGGTATGTACATTTATAATAAAGTATTTCAACTTCTTTTCAATTTTTTTTTTCATTTGATCGACAGGATGATTCAGGAACGCATTCACTACGAGAACGGAACGAGAATGAACGGCAATTTAAAAAAAAACAACAAAAAATATATATCTATAAAGTAAAAAAAGAATATTGTATATAATATAGAAGCATAACCGTTTAAAACAATAAATTTTAGCATAAAAATTGGAAATTCTTTTATTTACGTTTTTCTACGACAACGTGCAATTCTTACACATCACCCCGAAAACCACGGCAATTCATTAACGTACATGATTAAACTGAAAAAAAAATATAGAGAGAGAGCATTTTGCTATCGTTGTACAAAAATGTGATTGTAAACTATAAATGGAAGAGAATGCCAAAAAAGTGTTTTCTAATTAACTCTGTCGGGAAGGTAAGATTTTTTAAAATATATTTTGGAACAATTCACTTGTCACATTGTGTTTCATTTATTTTCTTCTGCAACTGTATATGTGTTATATACATACAGCAAGCAAAGTGGGTTTCAATTGGGTCTTTATGGGCTTTACAGAGAAAGGTAACCATTGGTGCAAGACCTATCCCGACTTCCACGCAGTGCATCCTGGGAATAATATAAGACCTACCTGTACGGAAAATGTCTATTTTCCTATTTTTCCGATCTTTTCCGTTTCTTGCTATATCAAACATGCCATTTTTCCCCGAATTTCATGTTTTCTACCTATCCACCTTATAATTTTGATGATCGGTGAGTCAGACATTAACAAAAATGCACATACCTTTGGAAAAGGAATAATACTAAGAGCTCAAATTTTTACAAGTGCTAAGTTTAATTTGTGTTTCAAATTTCAAAAGCCCATCTTAAGGGAAAACTGAAAGCACGAGGGTGAGAAAACCGGGTGAATTTGTACGTTTCACTACTTACCGATGTTTGTTGTTAATAAGAAAATTTTTATTTCGCAGGAACAATATTTTCATTCATATGTGTCATACAAAAATAAACAACGTATACTCCATCTAGTGGTACTAGGTGAAACCCTGTAAGCAAACAGCAATGTTATTAGTTAAAATTTACTTTTGCATAAAAAGTTGATGAAAGATGTGAATAAAACTTCTTTTTTAACTGAGATTAACAAATTTAACTGAAACAGTCGAATTCATTATGTCGAATAACAAAATTTTATCAATATTTATGTAAGATAATAACTAGATGCAATATGTAAATATGATTTACTAATTAAATCGATAAATTTGAATGAACTGTAATAACATTTTTCTATTCCGGAGAATGAATGTTTTGAAAGATTTGTTCATAATTGCACCATCCGACAAAATTAAAAGAGGTTCGTTTTTCTTTTTATTAAATATTGTTTTTATAATTTTGTGTCCAAGTTAAATTTATTAAAACCAATAAAAACAGATAGCTAAAAAGCTTTCTTTGTACTAGGTTTGACGTTTATGATTACGGATTTTTAATTATACATAGGTGTTTTATTTTAGTCAAAAGTTACATTTAATCCCCGTTTTAGACGTGTGTTTCTGGATGTGCCGCAGTGTTTTATAAGACCTGGCAACTATGTACACTTAAACGCTTCCCTTATTTTAGCCTAGAAAACTGTGAGTGCATCAACGAAAACTCAGCTATCAGATCATACATCCCAAACTCATCACTTCCTTTTATCCTTTTGTCATCGCAATTTTTCGTTCAATTATATGCAACTCAGGGGTACACAAGCACATCGCAGCATAATCGACGTTATTTCCACTCCTTTGAGCAAAAGCAGTATTTCCCGGGAAGGTTCTTGGATATACACCGGGCCTTTGACCGAGTATGGCACTCTGGGCTGCTGTGGAAGATCAAAAATATCCTACCAGCAACCTATTATCATATCCTAAAATCCTATCTTAACGTTCATTACTTCCGAGAATCTCACAGAAATTCTTCTATCAATCATTTTCTAGCAGGTGTCTCACAAGGCAGCGTGCTCGCACTTTTCCTTTAATCAATTTATACCTCAGACCTAACTAAGCAACTTAGCACTATCACCTTCACCTTTACCGATGATACCGCAATCCTTTCTCCTGATAAAGATCCTGTCACAACTTCCCGTACTCTTCAAAATCATCTAAACATCCTGGCTCCGTCGGTGGAGAATCAAGATCAACGAAACCAAATCAATAAACATAATATTTACCCTAAAAAAGAAACCGCTTCCACCAGTATACCTCAACAACGTTCTCATTCCAATTGCAAACCATGTACGATACATCGGACTCTACTTGGACAAACGACTGCGAGGAACCCCCATACACGACTTAAGCGCACATACTGTAATATACGAATTTTCATTCTTAAACGACTACTCGACAGACGAGCAAAACTCTCACTAACAAATGAAAGAAAACGATGCCCTCGTGGCCCCAATTTGGACATACGGAGTTGAACTTTACGGGACTGCTAAGCGTTCCAACATCAATCAAATCCATGCTTCAATCTAAAATCCTCAGAACAATAGTACACGCCCCTTTCTATGTATCCAATCACGCCATCCATACCGACCTAAATGTCCCTTTTGTTACTAAGCTAGCCCAATCCCGCTACACAAAGTTCCAAACCCACATCCCATCATCCGAACCCTTTCGTCAAAAACCTGTCATCCACCACATAATCTAATAATCACAACTGTAGACAGAAGCGTCGGTGGCCCCGCGACAATCTTAACAGTTGACATTGGTCTTCTAGGATGGAATACATCTCGCTAATCATATTGATGTACTAACTATCCAATGATGGTAGCTGTTCAAGCTTTCATGCCTCCGTTAATATGGTTATATTGTAAATATTGCATGTTCTATTTGTTACATCGAAGAATGCAGTTGTAAAAAACAAATAAAATGTTTAAAAAATATATGCAAACAACCCACAACCTCCAATAATATATTGAGTTTATCAAAGGCTGGTAGAAAAAGTTGAGGACAAGAATGAACGAGAAAAATGTACCTAATGTACATTTACATGGAGAAAACAGTCTTGCCATCCACTGTTCATCAACTCGAGGGGGCTATCGATTTTCTTTCCACTCGTCAGTCACTTATATCAAACTCACATAGAATCCTAACACAGCTTTACTGAGGCAACTTAACAGGGGACTTGGACAACTGTAGAAATTGTTTGGCCTGAAATATTTTTGTATCATTTCTACTAACTCTGAACATTACAATATTACAACATGTGGGGTGAAAATGTAAGTTTTTTTCGTTTGGCCTAAGCTTTTGTTTCCGATTTTGATTTTTTCACAAGTATAAAACACCAAAACGGTATATGTTTTATATGAAAAACATGGGTTTTATTGAATCCCTGAATTTTAAAAAATATAATAGTGAGTCAAATTGTTTAAAATATACTAAAGGCAAAATAAATAACATTCTTTCACTTAATTTTTAGAATTAAAAAATTGAGTCACTTTTCTTATCCTGTACAACGTGTAGGGATGAATAATGATTATTGTGGGCTATTGCTTGGAAAATTTATAATTTTATCGTGGGAAATAAATAAAATAAAATAATTAATTAAATAAATAAATAGAATAAAGGATTTCGGAGGCTATAAGGCATAACTTCAGATCTCGCTACACTGGAGACTATATCTTATCATATCACAACATCTACGGAGCAAAACGTAGCTCATTTGGCTTGGTGGTCTATGAAGGATTACCGAACTTTAAATCAGATTATGATCTGAGTTCTTTAGTAGCGTTCTTTTCAGAGTGGATGAACGGGTGTAGGGATCAGAATGCTCTGACACACCTCTGGCTGGTTCTGTAAAATCTGTTCACTTTATTACCGGGGATTTGAGGCTAGGAGTCTAGGTATCACGCTTTTCGGGGGGGGGGGGGCAGTGCATCGGGGCAGTGTATTGAAACTGCATGTTAATACCCAGATGTAGGTTATGTTGTTTTAAAACTCAACTCATTTAGAAAAATAAGACAGAATTATCAGTGAATATTGATGTTACAGAATTATATGGGCTAAAAATATCATATGGAACAATTACGAATATGCCGACAGAGTAGTCTGGGCAGGCTCACGGGTTTATCTGGCAGTGGGTATTAGATTTAAGATGATCTCAATCCACCATGACATGATGGGGTTTGGTCTGCGAGTAGGCGAACTCTTGTTGAACTGGCATACGGGCACTTACTGGGTCTGTTTATCATTGAAGATGGCGTAATGCCGAAACAATAAATCCGCGAGTGAAGACAGAACCAGTACGTACCCGTGTGCCAGTCCAACATGAGGTATTGGATTTTTTGCATGAAAACCAGCGGGTGTGGCGATGTCATTCTCGCGTAGCTTGGCACTTATGAGTACCGACTAATGCACACTTCAGATGTTTAGGGAGCTGTGTGGCCAAGCAGAAGGGGTTATGTTCCAAGAAAGCCATTATATCAGTCGTGAGTATAGACAGGCATTGGGCTTACTTTTAGTTCCACTTGTCTTACCTTTTAAGGATGGAAAGGTTTCAGGAGGATGTGATATACGCGGTGTTTCACGATTTGTGGTACTAGGAACGGAGGTATATTGTTAAGGTTTTTCACTCATGCAGTTCCTACAATAATGATGATGTATAAGTAAGGCGACTAAATATTCGGTGGGGGAGCAATTGTCCATGAAGTTCCGTTCAAGATATGGATACAATTCGTCCATCAGCACGGGTCGCTTGACTCTTTCGATTGGGGTTTTTGGTCATGATTGTTTCTCTTACCCCAGGGTCTCCATTTATTCCGTTCTGGAATCTATTACCGGTAAGGCTTTTGACCCAAAGAAAACATGCCCGGGGTTCATGATGCATCGGGTGCCATCAAGTAAGTAACCCTGACTACTTTGAACATTTATCAGGTTTTAATGCTTTGCAGGCTTGACCATCAACAGTCGCATTGAAGCTCGTAACGATTTGTATATCCTCGTTCGACTCAGCAAAAAGGTGCCTTCTTACAACCCGTCTCGACCGTTTTTCAATTCTTTTAAAGTTGTTGTTTTACCAATGGGTTGGATGGCGCTTAAAAACTTAACGTTACCATTACCAACTGAAATCTTGCTGAATAACGGATGAGAGGGCATGAAAAGTAAGCCAAAATTCATTTAAAATTTATTTTATATTAATTTGTTTCAAAAATTGTTTTTATGATAGTGGCTTGAATATTTATAAAATAATACTGACAACGTTTATCAGGTTTTCTATATATTATTGATTTGATGGGTACCTGTTTCTTTCTCCCAAAAACTTCGCTGTCAATTTTTTTCATATTCAGTTTCGATGCAATAAATATCTTTATAGATTTTGTATATTTCGGTTGCACATTTGTTTAAAATTCTCCATGTTGAGTAGTCAATGAACCGGCAATAAGAGGAAGATGAAGGAATTCAGTATCTGGTGGACTATCATTATTTTTTTTCACTCCGCACCACGTACTACCGTGATTACATGCATGAATGATTTATTCAGGAGCAATTTCGTTTTCTTCTAACCAACAGTACGAGCCACGCGTTCAGCTTATAATCCGTTGCGTGGTAAATTTTCGTAGCACAATCAAATAAAATATTTACAAACACTAAATTATTACATTCCACAGCGGTAACAACCTATATATGATATATAGAAATATTCTTTTCGTTTGTAAACATAGTTTTATTATTGACTAGAATCAGAATCAGATATCAGAAATATCTATCATGAAACGTTTTCGTTAATAAAAAGGTGCATCTATAAAGGATCTTAAACTTTCGTTTCCAAGTGAAAAAAGTTGTTGTCATGTGTACATAATTATTATTATGTATACATAGTTATTATAATTGTTAGTTGCTAATATATAGTAATTTTATCAGTTCAGTTTTTAGTTGTAACGTATAAAACGTATAAAAAACATACCTATACTTTCTATCAAAGAAGATAAAGTCTTTAGTTAAAGTTGAAGGAACTGCCCCAGCTGATTCTGCATTACGTCTTCATATAAACCTAGCGCTTATCTCAAAGGGCGCGTGTTCTCTCCCCGTTCTTCAGGCGTACGACATCCTTCTGACAATTCTCTCGCCATTTTCTGTCTTGTAACTATCTTTCTATGTTTAAAGTAAAATAAATCTTTTTTAAAAACAGCCTTTGGTGTTCCAAATATAAAACTTTTGACACAGGGATAGTCTTTTATTGTGTTATTATTGAGAAAATAATTATACAAGGTGGTCCAGCATAAATCCGAACAAATTCGGGCATTGTACATCCTAAATACGGTAAAATTCATCCGAGTGAACTGTTCTAACTCATACGGTCGGAAGTTATGAATTTTTATTCATTTTCCAAACGGCCCGGCTCTGAGCCATGTTTTTCTACAGGACCTAAACATTTGTTCCAATCTAACCACATTTTTGAACTCTGCATAAAATTTAATGTACAAAGAACCCATTTCTAATCTTATCAAACGCAGGTGCATGTTTATTAATTCAACCCAAAATGAAGGATTTAAAAAAAAGGAGAAACCTTCGATAAATTTCCAAAAATAACTGTTTTTCAACGAACATATTTATACTGGTGCCAATCAAAATAAAAACTTCTTCATTAATAAGCTTTCTTACGGAGTACTCGAAGATCCAAAAACGTCAACCCTTCAACAGTAAAATTAACCGGGAATGTTAATAAAATCATGGTTTAAATTTAGGAATTTAATGTATACAGTAGAGGAGTGAACACGGATTTACAAGGATCGAATTATGTAAGATTGTTAAATTAAATCTCTTTATTATGAAATACAGTACTAAAAAAACCAAAAAAAAAAAAAAAACCCAGAGACTCGGTACAATTTTCTTTAAGCTTAAGCTTAACTTTAACTTACCTTCTTTAAAGCTTTCATGGTATTTGAGACCTCTACAAATATGTATGTTGAAAAATGTTATATTTCGATATTTATAAAAATCTTTCCTTTTTTAAAATACTTCATTTTGGGTTGAATTAATACATACATACATTCAGGTGTGTTAATATTAAAAATGGGTTTTTAGTTTAGAAAATTAATGCAGAATTACATTTTTTGTTGAAAATATGAACAGATGTTCGAGATCTTGAAAACATGGGAATTTATGGCTTATTTTAAGGTGGGGATATTTTGAAAAAAAACAAAAAAACATAGATATTCATAGATTCCGACGAGATTAAGATGGGACAATTTGGTTGGTTAGATTTTACTCTTTTTTACTTTTTAATTGCTTTTTTATTTACTTTTTAATCTATTGATATACTGTATCCTTTTTTTGGTTTTTGCTCGACCGCTTTAGATAGAAAGGTGTTGGAAGAACGATTAAAGGAAATTATTGAGCATTTAGCTACATTTGAATTTAAAGAGCTAATTTGTTACTATAAACTAAGTTTATCAATAGATTACTGCAAGAGAAGTGTTTTGTATTGATTGTGTATAGAGGAAAATATGAAGATCATCAGCATTGAAAAGAACTGGTGCAGTAGAGAGAAAGGAATTAACGTCATTTAATAAGATTCTAAATAATAAAGGGCCTAAATTTGATCCCTGTGGAAGTTGAGATGTAACTGAAATGAATTTGATTTAAACGATTTCCGTTTTACAACCTGTGTTCTACCGGTTATATACAAGTATAGCCATTTTAACAAATTGCTATGAACTCCGTAACATTTTAATTTAGCAATCAAAACAGGATGATCAACACTAAAAATGCTTTGGACAAGTTTGTATAAACGGAGTCTACTCGAAAACCGAAAACGTTGCGATTCCATTGACAGTAGCCCCATTATTATCCTTTAAAACAGTAGAAATATTATTACACAAAGCTCTTCAAGAGATAGTTTAAAATAAATAAATTTAAAAAAATATTGAGGTGGCAATTTTTTTTTTCACTATTTCGGTCTAGTTTCGCGTTGAAATGTTTTTACAATAAAAATGATTGGATTAAATACTTGTAATATTCGCCCACCCGTCTACAACGGTATTACTTGCGCTATTATTAACAATTATAGCTCATGTGTTCACCACTTTGAGCAATGCGGCTATTACTTCGCAAATAAAGGATCTCATCAAAGTTAATCTTATAATGTGGCCGGCGGACCGTGACTATTTTTTATCTTATTATTCATTTGCGCTGTTTTGTGCTGAGGGATTTTCCTAAAAGATATATAAATGTCCTGTGAAACCCAGGGAACCGGAAAGGAAATTAGAAGCTTTCTTAATTGTCGTATATTTAGAATTTTGAATTCTGTGTGTCATTTTTTCTCCAAGTGGGTCGTTTTCGTGAAGAATAATTGACTATGCTACCGGGAAAATTCCCTATTTATCACGAAACATACGTATTTATATAGTGTGTGGTCATATCTAGTTACGAACTACTTAGTTCCTCGAAACACTTGTGAGAAATATCACCAAGTAACATTTGATATACATGTACAATTATATTTATTTCTGGTTTCAATAGATTATACGTAAGAGGAATATATTATTATTGAAATGTACAACTATATTTCAATCATACCAAGCTTTCCAGCGGTTTCGATCCATGCCGCGATCCTTTTTAGGTTTGAACTAATTTTAATAAATTAGTCGTCATTATATCTTTCTAAAACTACGATAGGTTTGTGAAAAATAAAATATAGAAACAATAATACAATACACGTATAGGTTTTATATTCGATATGAAATCTTTTTCTATCAATGGACATATAAATTGTCATGAATTATATTATTAATTGTAATAAGTTTATGGAATGAATAAATATGATTCATTAATGTATAAATTTCATGCAACCTATATATTCTTTATGATTACTTTTGTTGTAGTTTTGTTGTCATCGTGTTTACATTTATTGAACGTTACATAGCATGTCTCTTAACATTAACTAATACGTATTCATGAGTACCACATTTATAGCATCCTTTCATGTTAGGTGTGGTAGTTTCATGGTTATAAAGCCTGACTGTTATGTTAACAAGGTTAAACTATTGCCGAACCGTAGAACAAGTTTTATTTGAATGTTTCAGCAAGAGTGAGAGTGGTACAAATTTGGGTTTTAGTCTTTCAAATAAATTTTAATTCACCTCTTTTAAAAATAAACTATAGTATTAGTATAGGTAACAAAGAATTATGACAGGAATAATCTGGATCTCGGTATGGTCTGAAAAAAACAAAAACAAATTTAATTGTTATCCGCTAAACTTTTGACCTATTTTAAGATCATCATCGGAGTAAAACAATTTTAAAGATGAATATACATTGATGTAATTAAGTTTTTAATCGATTATTCCAAATTTTTTTGATGTGATGACTATATACCGTAATTTTACAGTCCTTGGCTCATAAAAACTTGGCCCAATATTCTCATACCGTAAGTATCACTATACATAAATTTCAATAGACGTTACATTTTCTTTGAAATCGTAACGAAGAAAGTGAAGCCTAACAAGACTTATTTTGAGTAATCCCATAGGAACAATCTATCTTGACCAGGATCGATCTCCTTAAAAATCAGTTTACCGTACACTTTTCTCCAAAATTCTTCATCATTTGGACACGATTAAAAAAAAATGTAGAACAATATGAAGTCTTAGCAAGCAATCGAAAAACATCGGGAATTTAAAAGATTTTTGCACATAAATGAAGGTGTAAATTTATCTAACAATTTCAATGTATCGCCAAAATTTAATTAGTTTATATGTTTCAAATCCCCTGGCTACAAACTCCTAGTATATTAAGAAAAATAAACAAAGAAATTTTTTTAACAGAGTCCACAAATATAATTTTTCCACTTTTCTTTGAACAACTGAATAACCATAAACAATTGCTGAAATACAGTCAAATTTTAAAATTTGACAGTTTACACAGAAAATACAGACTCTTCTCCCGAAAAAGTTCTTATTTTAAAACTAAAATCCGTTGAGTAAAAAAAAAGTTAAAACCACAAAACAATAAGGAGTTCGTACAAAAAAACTATACTAGCTACCTTTTTAAAAACATGAAGGAAGTACACAAGGAAAAACACTTCCATTTTTCTTTATTTAAGGTGTCTAATGGAAAGAAACATTTACAAAAAGGATAAATTCTTAAGGAAATACAACCAAACAAAAAAGCCAAGTCTTAGTTAAAAAATCCAAAACCTTGGCAATATTAACATTTCTGAGTTTAACTTTGTCAAAAACAAATTTTGAGAAATGAAAAGAAAGAAGAAAGAAAATGATTCTTAATAGTCTCTTTTTTTCATTTTTATCAAGAAAATTTCGATATTTTTGATGCATTACATAAGATTATATTATGGTCCATATTCCTCCCCATCATGTGTTCGCATGTGTGGATGAAGACTTGTTTTTTTATTCGTCGTATGCGCATAAGTTGCATCCTGTTTTTCCAATTTACATCGTAGATATACAGAACACATTATTCCTGTCCTTGGAGTATGTCGTGACTTAGAAACCTAGCGCGGTCAAGCACCAGAAAACGGAGGTGGGAGTGAGTCTTCAGCGAACGAGCTGGCTCAATGATCGACCTTGCTTCAAGTCTAAGAGATCATTGTCTGGAGGGGGATTCCCTGATCAAGAGATTTTAATTGGCTTTTAATCTGCGGATGGAACTTTGAATCAAAGTACTCTCCGACGAAAAGGGTGCAGGGGGGGGGGAGTCGGATATATACCGTCCCCGTCCTGCAGGATGCCGTACAGTTGCTATGTTACTACCGTTGGTGTTGCTACCGTGTTTGGGCTTGCTAGCTTCGGGCCTCGCCCTCCCGACAAGCCCACCAGGTAAACAGACAAAACAAATTCAACATATTGATTCATTGTTCGCCAAATCAGGGCGGATCATTTATTTGACAAAAGACTCCTTGATAAGTAAACCCATTAAAGTTGATTATCAACCGATACATGAAATTCCTGTCATAATAGAACCGATTTTACTATTTGTCTTTTCGATATAAAAAAAAAGGTTAAGATTGTTTAAGTTTGAAAACTCTAGCTTGCAATAATTTTAATTGTAATCAGAAATATCCGCTGTCTAGTTAACAAATTCATGTTGAAATTGTATTGAATATTTAATAAATCTGCCGATTATCAATAATTGTGGTGATAAAATCATTTACTCAAAGCTTATTTTAATTTGCATATCTAGTGCAACAATCGGTAGTAGTAAATTTTAGCACGGTTTATACATTTAAATTTATTGGTTTCCTAGACAACAATCGATAGTTTAAGATTTGAACGCGTTTTATTACATATGTTATACATTTTTGACATATGATCCAGTACAGTTATGAAATAAAGTTTTCAAGAAAAATCGGTTATTATAAATTTAAGCACGTTTTACTATTTTTTATATTGAGACAGTGTAATTTTGAAATATATTTTGCATAATTTTGAGAACAATCCGTTGTTATAAATTTTTACACATTTTATCTAATGATGTACGATACAGTGCAATTGTAAAATTAAGTTCGCATATATTTAATAACAGTTGTTATTAATTTTTAAATATTTTAAGAACTTGTAATATAAAACACTGTGTAAATTGGAACACATTTTATTACGTATTTTACATAATCATGATGATGATGAAATAAATATTTGATGTTTTTGACAACAATTGGTTTGTCTTTAAATTTTGGCAAGTTTTTTCATTAACTAAATTAAATAAGAAATCTTCATTTCGCCATTTTTTAAACAGAAAATACAAAAGACATTACAGTTTTTTGGATTAAAACCTATCAGTAAAAAATAGCACATAATTATAATAATTTGTTATTCTTCCATTGTAGCCTGCTTTCCGCAACTATAATTCTGGTATGACAAAGTCCTGCAAGCAATCATAATTATTTTATTTTCATAGAATGTGCTGATGCGCATAGATCTAGTTCAATCTTAAGGAGGATAAGTTTAAATATTTGCGATTTTTTTTATAATTTTAATAAGGCAATTAACCATTTGGGTCATTTTTGCCCTGATCGTGATCCGTAAGGCTCACAAGTGTCGCAGGCCAGAGTCCGGCGCAAGCCACGAAGCTCCTGAGCCGGCAAGGGACGAGAGAGCTCCGGACGTATTATTTTCTTACTTCTATTGTCCTACTAGACCTTCCGATGAATTGCGGGTGCTGTGCCTCCACTCCCACACCCATCACAGGCCTCGGGCTTCATTTTGCCCTTGTAGGTTCATCCGGCGCTGCACCCCGCCGATCCCGAGCTCCATGAGCGCTAAAAATGTTAATTAAATGTTATACATTTTTGACGTGTTTCTGATATTGTACTCAATATTGACGAAAGGTACTATATTTTTGACATTAGCATTGATTCCTTGAGAAATGCAGAGATTGGACATGGAGCGTCATTAAGGGTGCAGTAAATATCGTCCGTTATTTTGTGTTTGTCTCTTAAGTGATTATATGTTCTGCATTCGGTGAGTATGTGTTTCACGCCGCAAGTCGTACAGTTCGGGAGGGATTCACGTCTCATGCGGTACTCATGGGTGATTCTACAGTGTCCTATTCTCAGCCTCGCTAGTACAGTTTCCTCTTTCCTTGATTTGCGGGAGGAGTTCCATGCGGTTACATATGGTTTTATTTCAGGTAGCTTGTTGTTTGTGATGCTGTTCCATTCCCTTTGCCATTGTATCCAGATGTTACGTTTTATCAAGGAACTAAGGTCATTACGTGAGATCTCGTTGTACCTGATTCCTTTGGTTGTGGCGAGTTTGGCAGCCTTGTCAGCATTCTCATTACCCATAATATTACAGTGACTAGGTATCCACATGAAGTCAACGGCTACTCCCAGATTTTTATGATTCCTTAGAGCGTAATATATTCCTTGTATTAGAATGTTATTGGTGAAAAATTTCTAATGGCGTGTAAAGCAGACAGGGAATTAGTGCAAATTATTATTTGTTTTTTCAGTGTATCCCATATATTAACTGCCTTATATATGGCAAGCAACTCCGCAAAGAAGTTACTACAATTGGGTGATAGTGTGAAATAGAATTTTCTTTCTTCGCATACAAAGGCAGTCCCGACTCCATCCAGGTTTTTCGATCCGTCTGTGTATATGAATATAATTTATATTAATCATACAAAAGTAAAGTTTGCCTCCCTTATGAAATAATTTTCATATATTTAACGAAAATCGATTTTTATAAATTTGAACAAGAATCATTACTCATTTTTCATGTAGATATTGTGAAATACAGTTTTCATATATGCTTAAAGACAAAATAATCCGACACTCATATTTTGTTGTTTATTTCAAATATAGATATTTTTATTATTCATTTTTAAGGGCGTTTTAACGGCTGAGGTCATTCACTCCATAACATCCCAAACCTTCTATCTTAGTTTAGCTATATCCCTTCTGAGTTCTATAATTTATCATTAAATTAATTTCAAAATGGTTATTTTAATGTAAACCAAATGAAACGAGATCAGAAATTCGTTAATTTTATTTAAACATAAATGTATTAAATAATAGTTATAATAGAGGATCAGCTGACCATAAAACGTGCAACAAACAAGAATTTCCGCTCCGAGAAAAAACCCGAAGTTTCCAGGTATATTGGTGTAATAAGTGAGTAACAGTAGTATATTGTGGAAGCTAGGACGTGTATCATATTTTATTACAAGCTATGTGATGTTATTTGCGATACATTGCTATTATGGTATTAGGTGCGCTTATTTGTCATATATGTTAATGAGCAGTTATGAAATAGCACTTTCATATTGATATTTGTCATATATGATGAAATAACATAATAAATAAGTTGTGAAAGAGCAATTAGTTCAAGGGTGTCACCTACAAAACCGGGTTTCATCGTGACATTACCGTTTATAGTTTGATCTGTTTATAGCCATTACACTGCTTGGATAAGCATTTATGAAAATCCTTATAATTCTGGCCTTCAAATACATATTTAGCGGATCCATAGAACGAGGATGGGAACTACTAAACCGGATCTCTAAATCGTTATTAGCAAGGTCATTTGAGTCATGCTTGTAAGTTAGTAATAGTATATTGAAAAAGGAAATTTTTTTAAAATTACCATTTAATCAACAATGATTTTAGAAGGCAAAGGCTGCTAATGTGACCTAGCGACACTTGCATTAATGAGTTAACGACTATTTATCCTTATGAATATCCAATTAGTTTTGTATGTTTTTCTAATTTCAAATATCTTCGGAGTCTTGACAGAAAGATAAACATAAGAAACGGTGTCTCAAAGTATTCTACGAGATGATCAATCTCGCCTTGAAAGTTGTGCACGTGAATATATTTTTAGTAGTTGTAGTAGTTATTTAGTAGTTAGAAGTTATTTATTAAACTCCAAATTTTGAATTTTTATAGCATTTAATTTATGTTTTTTTATTCAAACAGATCCTCTCAAAAGGGCTCTGACAGATCCGAATTTCGTACCGCCAAAAGATGATTTGGCAACTGCCAGAGATGCCCCAGTAAATGGCCCACTGGCGCAAGGCCTGTTAGCACCGTTAAACCAGGTAAATCAAGAAAAATATTAAATTCAATCTCATATTTCAAAATGTAAGCAATAATAGTCAACTCTTGGGAAAAAGATAATTCACATATACCTATGTCTTTTCCTTGATACATTAATGTCAAACCTTTTCTATATATTGTTAAAGATAAATTATACCAATTAGGCTAATAAAAGTAATAAAGTTATATTTTCAATTCTGTATTGAAAAATGCAGTTGAATGACTGTATCATTGCGTTGTTGATTCATGTTAACATAACTGTTTAAACATTTTATATTTTTATATTAAGTACTCACTATTTTACAATCAATTACCAAAAACGTTGCTTCAAATAGTTGATCTTACTTATCACATAAACATTATTTGTAATTAGTTATACTTCTAATTCAAGGTCTTGGTTGAGATGCAAAGTATAATTAATTAAAATAATTAATCGGTCCATTATGACTACTAAACACTTATATGGATTATTTGTAACAGTGATCTGGAACGCAACAACAGCTTTTAGAAATTTGATTTACTTTTCTGAATGGTGTTTTTTAACATTGCTTTCTTAACAAAAATAAGAATAATTACCCCCTAAAGCTCCGGAATCGAAAGTTCTGTAAGAAGTGTAGAAGATTTTTAAACTAAGTTGGATATCCAAAATAATAAGACATGATGATCTAGAGTTCTAGACAATCCATTACGTCAACTAGAAATGCATTGACCATTGACAAAACAATAACGTAATTCATTCTGACATGACATTTTAGTAAATAAATGAACAAGTCAACTATTTTTAGGTAAAATGTATAAATCAATAAATGCTAAAAAGAGAGCCTTTCAGAATCTCAAGTTTTTGAGCGATGCACACCTCGATGTGTTAATTGAAGTCGAGTTTTCCCATTTAATAGATCTTTGCAGGCTCAGGAATAAGTGAAGATCTGAAAGGGGAAACGTGAGGCGAATGGTATGAGTGGAGAAGCACATTATAGCTAGACTCCAACAATTTCTGGCGAATCTGCAATGAATCGTGAGGGCAAGTGTTCCCGGTGTGAAACTATCTGTTTCAATGTTGTTACTAATGCTGGTTGTCTTTGGTCGATTGCTGACTTTAACCTCTTAAATCGTGTGTGTTGTAAACTAGAATTAACGGTACGGTCGGGTGAAAGAAGTTTATAATAAAATTCAGGGATATAGTCCTGCTTCCGGCATGTTGAAGCGTTTGTTGAATACATTATTGGGGTATTGGAACAACCAACGCTGTTACTACTCGTCCTTTGGATCCGAACTAGGAAGGCCGTTCAACAACTGAACTATGTGACCAAACCGAACGCTGTCGTTCGCCGATTTTTATTAGTTCACGACATAGCCAAAATGTATGTAGGACACTTGCTACTGCTCGAAAATTCTTAGTTCACAAACAAATGAAGGGAAAGAAATAAACAAAAATATTGGAAGTCTTACGCGGGACTTCCCTCCAATGATAGAGCGGATCGCATGCCCCAGGTTGTCCTCAACAGCACTTGCCAATTTTTAGCAACGGGCTAAATGAAAACTGAAACGTAAACAAAAATTAAAGAATGCCGTTAAACAATGGTGAGCCTTTAATGTGACTAGTTGACTGCTAAATTCGAAGTAACAATTCGGCCGAATAGGACTGGAAATCCAACTTTATTTGGATCGTAAAGTGGTCCGGCCGTGCACGGCCCACACGACTGAACGAATTATTTCTAATGGACGCGTGCTCTTTCGTTTCCTCGCTTTTGTATCATCCGGCCCTAGTGCTGCCGAAAACGGTTCCCGTGGCCTTTTTCCATCGTCGTCCCTTTTCTCCATTAAACTCTGGACATTGTTGGAAAAGACCCACTTTTCAACTCCACTTATTAATCTTGCTAAAAATGGGTCGTTTACATTTTATGGGGACTCACAAATGGATATGTGCTCTACCAAATTATTCTCAATTAACAAGTGCGAGACCCACATTTAACCTCGACAAACTTATCCAGCTGCTCTTAGATGTATTGAAACACTTATATGAGAAATATTAAATGTCCCTGTCATCTCTTCTATCGTTGTACAGAGGTTACTTGTGACAAAACCTTAAATATCGTTGAAGGACGTTTTGCTTTTTCCATTCCAAAATGTAAAAGCTTGTATAAATTAAATGTGTCGAAAGGAACTGAGGATTAAAACCTACTTACCTTATTTTTTTTAGAGCAGGTAAACAATAATGACTAAATACTCATTGATTCAAACCACAGAAAGAATGAAATCGAATAATTGACAAACACAACGGACTTATTTGTGTAAAAACACACCCTGTAACGATTTTGTGTTTTAGAGAGAAGAGTTGATTTTTTTTGTATTTGTGTTGTACGATTTGTAAATTATAGACAAATTTACTTAATTGTACAATTGTTTTATGTAGACTTTCCATTACTTCATTTATTTAAATATTGGTGATAGAACGATTTAGTGACAATTTTGATTTAGGTTATAAATTTCATTGTTTTGTATTTATTGAAAAGCTACGCCCATATTATTTTGGAGTATATCATCAGTAAAATAAGAAAGTTATGAAAAATAAGCTTTTTTTTACTGGGCCACTCATCCAAAGTGGGTTGTGTCAATCCATTTTTGTAATTCAATTTTTATAAATAGACATATTTATTTATACAATTCAATCATTAATATTGATTTTCGCAGGGTGAAGATGTTACAAGAACCAAAAGGCATCATTGTCACAAGTGTAGCAGCGGTGGTGGTTACGGTGGTGGTGGGTATGGAGGCGGATATGTTGTACCAGCCAAGGTTGTCGTCGTACCTGTCTCGATACAGAAAGGATGGTAAATATATTTCTAAAAAAAGGCATTTGTTATTTAATATATATTGATTGACAATGTTAATTTACAGGGGTGGTGGCGGCGGCGGCTACGGCAACAAGGGTGGCGGCGGTGGCTGTTTAAGCGGTTGTGGAGGTGGAGGATACCCTGGGGGAGGAGGCGGAGGAGGAAGTTGGTCATACAGCCAAGCATCCAGTTCTGCAGGAAGTAGTAGCTGGGGAAAGAAATAAGCTGCGACGTAAATTTCAAATCAGCGGAACTAAGTCAATTCTTGCTGATCAACTTTTCTGGCAGAAACATTTTTTAAAAGTTAAATGTGAAAATAGAATTGTAAAATATGTTATGTTCTTGGATGAAATAAATGATTTTTTAATTAGTAATATTTCAAATTTCCCTTTTTTTTCAGTATATTTTTTTAAGTATTATGCTGAAAGAAAGGGAGTCCATACAATCTTCCTATGATAATAAGCCATATCAATTAAATAACTAGATATATTGAATTGATAATAAAAATAAATGCGCCGTCTAGGTGGTATGCAGAGTTTTTAAATGAACCCAGAATATTATCTCAGTAACGATAAAGCAGTTTGAAATTCCAAAAATACTACTGTTTTGAAATAATAGTATACGATTAAAGGTAGTTACCTATCCACCTTCCTGCGAGGGAACCTATACTGGCGGACCCCGATTTGTATTAAAATCTATGATGTACTCGAAACGTCTTTATGAGCTCTTTCTTGAGAAGAGACGTAGTCGTTTCTCTCTCTACTGCATCTTCCTCGTAACTAGATTGGCAATTGATTCATGTGGCTCATAAACTATATTAAATCTCTGCGATAAGACTGGTATGCTCCGTAGCATATCAATATTTGGGTTACCCAGTAACCTAGAAAGATGTAAATAAAAACAATCCTTTGTTCATATCAACTAGGACTCATTTTTATGTAGATTCAACCAATTATTTTTTCGATTTTTAATAATATACCAATTATAGGCATACCTGAATTATCAAGCACTTAGTATGCTTCAAATTTATACATTTTTTGTATTGGTTTTGTCTGTTCCAAATAAAAATAGTTCTGAAAGATCTTTCAAAACAAGCAGATATTTTAAATGAGAAAAACGCATTAAAATCAAAGATAATATCGGTTTTCGCACTCACAAAAATCACCGAACGCAAATTTGGAAGAATCCAACAAATATATATATATATATATATATATATATATATATTTTTTAATTTTTCATCTCCCATTATTTCATTTTCAATCATAAAATTCGTCAGACGGTTAGAGCTCTTCATAAAAAAATCATTTCTAGGTCTTTTCTTGAAAATGAAACGACTGCACAAATATATAAGTGTTTTTGAAATTTAAATCTATATATTGACACGAACCTTTAGTAGTGTTTTTGTGTTTGCTATTTTTCTCATTTTTTCTTTACATATGTTTTCTTCGCATTGGATGAATAAAACGTCGCTGTCTCTCTCTCTCTCTCTCTCTCTCTCTCTCTCTCTCTCTCTCTCTCTCTCTCTCTTTCGCTATCTCTCTCTCTCTCTCTTTCGCTATCTCTCTCTCTCTCTCTTTCGCTATCTCTCTCTGTCTCTCTTTCGCTATCTCTCTCTCTCTCTCTCTATCTATCTATTTCGCTCTTTTTTCACTAATTCGCTATTAGATAATATCAAACCTATGGTAGTGTGGTGTAAAATACATTCATTATAATTGCTCTTCACACATGGTAGAGTTGTTACTTGAGCGGTGCTGCTATCTTTTGCAAATCAAATAAATCAAAATTATCTAACTTTCTTTCACACTTCTATGGATGTTAATGTTTATGTTATTATTACAATTACTAATTTGTAAGGGTATTTTAACGGCTAAGGTCATTTCACGCCCTACCACTTAAACCGTATATCTTATGTTAGCTATTTCCCCCTATATCCCTTATGAGTACTCCTAACATTCACCCACAAACTAATCTAACTATTGCAGTCCAAAGCTTTAATTTATCTTTTTAAAATATTTCATTTATAAGGCAAAATGTGTGGAAAAACATTTTAAAGTTTAATTAATTAATGAGTAATGATTTTGTAATGTGAAGTTACATTCACTTCTGGTCAGCTTTTTAAAAATTAATTAAAGTTAAAAAAGCATGTCAGAAATAAAAATTCTAGACGAATATTGAGGGATTTTTTAAGATTGTTTGTTCAATTAATCTAAATATTAGTTTTTAATTAAGGTTCGAATGAATCAAATAATATGGTTTCCAGTTTTACCTGTTTTCATGCGGTAATCATATTTATATATTTATTCATATTTTACAATAGTACAGTTACTTTTATAACTCACTTTATTACTGTTTGAATGATAGTATGTGTATAACTTAAAAATATGAATATTTTTAAAAAATCTGAGAACAAACTTTATCTTGATAAAGACAAACAAAAACTAAAAGTAACGCGCGGTACGTGTTTTTACCGAACCTCTCTGTTGAACCATGGGATTTGGGACACTGCTACCATTAGAGACGTTTTCGCTTCCAGCAGAACCTGGGAATGGCCCGGGGGAAGTCGGATGCGTTTCTGGTACACTCGTACTGCTCACTATAGGTTTTTGCGTGGTGTCGGCTGGTTCCGTTAGAGAGCCGGGTTTTCCCTTGGAGATTTTGCAGCTGTAACCGTTGGCTCCATGGACGAAACCTGTTTGATTTTGAGCGTAAACCGGCAGTAAAGTCGTCAAAAAGCAGGTGTAAATAAGAGAAGAGCTGTGCGGGCCGTAGCTGACAGACGCGACGTACGACGGTACAAGCGAAGAAGGGTTGCTATAAGCAACTGCATGCCCGGTCCACTTGAAAACGAGTCTTTGAGGAAATGAAGTATTGTTCTTGACGTCTTCTGTTCCGGACTTCAGTTGGCTTGATTGTAAAACGTATTCAACAACGTTTTCCGAAACCGTGTACTCCCCATTAAGAAGACCTGTAAAAAAGGATTATGTTAAACATCTAATATCAATGATATACATTATTACTCGGGCACCAGAGTCGCTCCTATAGTGAAACGAAATTGATTCGTTAAAAAATCTACTTCATACGTTTAAATATAATTTTAGATATTTTTGCGCAGAGGCACATTACTTGTCTGCTTAATGAGAATTTCATTATTGGATAATTCCAACTATCACAGAAGAAGATTGTGAAACTAATCACATTTATTTTTCATTTGTTCATTTCCCTTGTAAATTAAGACTTCATTATAATGATAAACTAATGCAGACCTTAACATAAAGTAAAACTTAAATGTGATAATTGTAATCTCAATCTATGGATCCATAAAATACGCGTTTCTTCGCAGAGGCGCTGCGATGGTAAGCACAACTGTTAATGTATTAAGCCACACGTCTACTCATTACATAAAGGTCCCGTACTTCCAAATCTTTTTTTGTTCGATGAAAAACACGATTACCCATGACCTTCTCTTGGAAACCTCCGTGAAAAACAGATTCACCTATCACTCTCTTTCTCCTCCCCTCTCACTCCCACCCTCTCTCCCTTTTACCAACGCTCATTTTAAGATGTTCTATGAAACTATGCAGTGTCCTTTTCAGTTGGCCTAGCTGAATTTCTCTTCGACCAATGATGCTATAAAACAAAACTCTTTAATGTTTTTAAGTCTGGCTTAAAATGTTAACCTGTTCTTAGAAATATTATACAAGATCTCCCAAGCTCAGTTCAACTTCAAAGTATATATCATAACCCATCCTTTTAAACGATTTTGACACTTACAAGAATGGCGTAATCAGATTTTAAATTGATCAAAAAATGACATAAAGATAGTACGCATTTCGTGCATTGCATTTCGTTTGTTTCGTTGTTATTTCTAATAATGCCCTTTTTCACTAAAGTAAATATTAATTGACTTTATTATTTACGTCCTTTCATTGTTTGTCAGATTCACATTTTGAGAGGAAAGCTTAATTCCTGGAAGTAAATAAATTTGGCAATAGCACCTAAAAAAAGTGAAAATTTTTTAATCGTAGCTTAAGAAAGACGTATGTTATATACTCTATACACATTTTAAGATAGCACAACAGCTGAAATATTTTTTTATTGTCGTTCTTTGTCAAACTCACATTATGAGAACATCGATACATTCAGTATTCCATTCAAAATGAACCGAACAACACATTTTTCCAACAGCGAATTGATATATACGACTGCTTTATTGATAGTGGTGGTATGCGCCTCGTACAGTCGAGTTGTACCCCGGAAATTTCCTGATCGCTCTAGAGTAAACCGCAAAAAGGTTTATTCGTGTTGCTCGGAATACGAGGAGATACGGATGAGTTGCTGTTCCATAACAAAAAAAAAAAAAGGTTATGTAATTTTGACGAGGAGAAGTATTAAGGAATATTTTACTGTAAGTTCGCGAAAATCGGAATCATCTCTCCGAAATGATGGAAGGGTTTTAAGTTTTTCAAAAATTAACATTAGAGATGTACTCCGACTCCCTATTCTAATCTGTATCGCTTTCCTCTTGCCCAAGAGTTCGGGACTCTGATTACGACAAGCGTCAAACGTTCCTTGCACAAATGTTGATATGGAAGACAGGAGAGAAATGCCCCTCCAAAAAAAGTTCTACTCAGGACTTACAGTTTTAAGCCGTATTGCTCTCGCTACCTGAGGTCCTTCCGAAATATCGTTGCCAAGTGTCGTTTTGCCATAACTTTGGCATTTTTTGACCATAATTTTGGCAATTCAAAATTCAATTGCTCCATTGTTTTAAGCGGAAAAATCTTTAAAATTATGTATAGGGTCATATTTGATATTTTGAACTGAACTGGGCCTTAGCTAACCTGTATAATTTATCCCCAAAAACATAAAGAATTGAAACTAGACAAAAAATATTAAATGCATATTTGTTGGTAAGTTGATAGCGTCATTAGCTAAAGAGAAATTCAGCCTGGCTATATGCAAAGGACACCTTGATACATCACATGCATATTTATCATATCTTGTCGAATTGTCTATATGTCTATATTACCTCTCTCTCTCTCTCTCTCTCTCTCTCTCTCTCTCTCTCTCTCTCTC
>CM077103.1:147507-161617 GCA_039619505.1 Cimex hemipterus
ATATAAGATGTGTAATATATATATATATATATATATACATACTGCTTAAATTCTATATTTTTATGGGATTACCATTTTGTAACTCCCCAATTCAAAAACTACTGGATGAACTGATAAACTGTAATTCATACGAAGATTAGCAATAGCATTCTAACTATTCATGTATTCCCGTTCAAACGTTCAAAAGTGTAAATGCCTCGGATTCTAAAACCCGAATCAGATCCTAGTACAGAGCTTGCTCATCAAGCTCAAGTTGTAACGCTTAATATTTCCAGGTCGGCCTCAAAGTAAAAATTCCAAGAATCCGATACTTTTTCGAGAAGAGCCCAGCTGCTGCGGTTAACGAGCTTACCGAACCCCTTGGACGGAATTTCGGCCTGGATGGGGGACTGGGATGTACAAAGACAAAGTCCTGGATATAATAATTTAATGAACATTTCGCTTCAATACAATGCACACTGTGGCCGTTAAAATAAATAATTAAAACGCTTCGTATGGCATATAATAATGTATAGACACTATTTATTATTAACAAGTAGTTCCATTTATAATACAATTGCATCTAAGAATATACATCAACTGACACAAAAAAAGATAATGCGAGTAGTCTTTATTTTAAAATTTTATTACAAATACTGATGTTACATTTCTATAGATTATTGGTTGCAATTGTCAAGACAATGAAACTGAGACTTTGAGAGATTAAAAAGAACCAACATCACAGCCTTCACTTTGTGTGTTTTTACTTCTTTTGATCCAGATAATTAATTTACAGCTTAATAAATAAAAAAACGAAGAAAAACTATATTCCTAAAGGAATGAACGGAACGTGTTTTCAAAAGTACGATCACCGAGTCACAACCGGTGAAATATTCACAGTTATATTTAAGTTGTGAACAATCATTCAATCGTAAACGTTTAAACTTATTAAACTTAAACACTACGGAAATATTAAAACTATTAACACATCGTCCAAATAACAACTTTCTACTTCTACTTCTTCTAACACTTAAAAGCTTAAATTCCACATTAGAACGGCAAAACAGCCGGTTAAATATTCTAAAAACAAAAACCAATGGAAATAACGTGGAAAATTAAAAACACGGTTCACAGCTTTCATCTCTGTAGACAATTAAAGATCCAAATAATTGGACGGATAGCACAGAAAGAAGTTTCTTGCCGAAATGGAAAACTGTCATCCTTTTTGCTGACTAAAAAATTATTTTTTTGACATACGACAGTTGCGATCATTCTTCATTATTTGTTTTTTAGAAATATATAAATGCTTATATGCTAAAGGATGGATTTGTACCCTTTTGAAAAACTCAATATCCTAACAAAACTTATAAAGTTTAACATGATTAATTAGTAAATGCAACATAGACGTTAGATAGTAAAACTTTTCAAGATCAAAATAATTTTCTTAATTTTTCTGAATTCCTCGACGAATAAACCCAATTCCACTGTTTATAAATATACATATTATATTTTTCGTTTTTTAAGCGAATGATTTCGAATGTTTTATTGTATGTACTAAAATACCATGCGCTCAGAATTTCGACGTTTTAATTATTGTTTTCCAATGTTTCACCTATAATTGACAATGAGATCAATCCTTATTCAAATATTTAAGTTATTAATGGCAAAGTTTTTATTAGAGAGCAGTTATGAAATCTTCATTTTTACCAACAACCGGTGACACATTTGTAAAACAATCATTGTTACAAAGTTGTTACAATAGTTCGATAACGATTTTTCAAATAATTTTATTGGATGAAGTATAATATAAGGAATAATTTTCCACTACTGGTTTTCAATTATCATTCCTAATAGTATCGAAAAAATACATTTTTAATTGTTAGATTAGAAGGAAAATCAGAATTATAGGCAGTAATGCCTGGATTCAAGACACCTGTAGCGCTAATCCACGAATCAATATATTACTACCTTTGGATGTCTTACGAATTGGCCAACATTTAGCGCCTAGTATGTAATTTGGTAGAATTTCTTCTAAGAAAAAGGACAAGAAAGAAAGTAAAGAAAAATTGTGCATACTGAAAAAACGTATCTAATTTTCATCTAAGTATAAACCATTTAAAAAATAAATAAAAATAATAATAATAATAATAATAATAAAAATAAAAACCCGAGTTTTCCATTAAAAAATTACATGAAGCATATAAAAATATAAGTTAAAATTTAAAGAAATAATACATAACTATTGCCAGGACAGTGAGAAAAGAAGAAACAAACATGAAACAAAAGAAATCCGATCAAAGGTTTTTATAAAAGATGCTCAAATTGAAAAAAAAAAAAAAGAAAAATGAGCAGGAAAACGACCATTGAAATAGTCCTTGGCCACGCCCAACCAACTTAGCCACGTAATTTTGACATAATAGTATAATATAAAAATTCTGTGCAGCAATATTTGGCCTGAAGAATCTCGACAAGAAAAACGAAACGTTGCTCCAATTGATATCCTTGACATGATCATTCCAGAAACACTGAATTTATCGGAAGCGTACGTAAAGTACCACTCTATACGCGACTTAAATGTTATGTCTATGGCCGGTAAAATGTTTTGGGGAAAATATATAAAAAAATCGATAAAAACTTAGGATTTTAATCCACAATTTCAGTTTAATTGGACCAGAATACAAACTTTGACCACGCCCAACCAACATAACGCCTATTTAAACAATATTGCACCACCTTTAATTTGAAAATTAAAACGGCATCAATTTGTTAAATTTCTACATTAACAAAGCTCAGCAAATAACCTGATTTTGATGTAACAACTCTCAATAGGAAATAAAACAGTCAAAATTTATAGAGATTGATATTACAACTACGGTTAGCTCAGCAGTTTATCAAAAGCTTCTAATAGCAATCGGGAAAAAATGATATAATAAAAAATGTATGACAGAAAATCAGGATTGGAAATCAAAAATGCAGGTTGCACAAACTAAAATTGAACAATGCCAATCATACTTAGCCACATCCATTTTGGCAGCTTTTATTAATTGACGTAATAAAACATTTTTAGCTTTATGAAGATTTTGTTTTTTTGCTTCATTTCAGCATTTTAAAGCTTTGTTATCATACAAGAAAAACTTTCAGTAAATATCGAATTAATCAACGTTGAATCTTTTTTAAATTACACCTCCACTGAAATGGCCTTTAGCAAGAATCTGTGAGGTTTAATGATGGGTTAATTAGGGGAGTTACCCTAAAATCTCATAATGGAGTCATCAAGAGACCAATAAGTAAAATTTGTCCTTTGCCATCTCGAATAGGAAGTGAAGAGTCTCCAGAAGAAAAAGAAATTTAAAGTTTTATTTCATGTTGAATTTATTTTTTAATAATGCTTCTTTATTTATCAAGTTATTTTAAATATTTCTCATTTTTTCAAAATGTATATACTATGGCAGTTTCAATTTATTTGTTTGTATTGAATCAATTTATTAAATTGTTTCAAGGTGGCCGGCATGTTCAGGCATTTGTCTTTTTTTTATTTTGATGATGCTGCCGTTTTGCTGAACAGTAGGAAAACTGTAGCAAGAGAGGAAAATTATTACCCTAAAATAAAATGTAATGAAAAAAGAAACAGTGTTGTGAGTTCTCTTTTCAACCATAAATATTTATTGTCTGTAAACACTTCTAAAATCAGTACCGTAGCGTACATGATGAAGTTTGATTGAAAAAGCAAGTCATCCGGGCAACGGCGAAAGCTGAGAAATAATCCCTTTCCATTTAAGTCTACTGTTAATTCATATTGCTTTTCCTGTACATTATCTTAAAAATTTGAAAACAGACCTTTCTTTATAATAATTTTTATTTATTTAAATGTTTAATGAAAATTATGTACATTGTCCGCCCTCTTCACATATGACAGGGATAATTTCATTCATTGTCCAGTGGAAGGGTTTCGGACGGCTAATCCGATACGATATGAGACTAGGGTCATTTCTGGGATTTCTGCCTGCCCGATACCCCCGAGCCCAATCAAAACCATCCCTTTGCGAACTACCCCCTACGAATGAGAACTTAGAGTTGACTGTCCTTCCAGTGAAAATTGAAACATTCGGTTATGAATATATTGACTAATAAAAATTATATAAAATTAATCTCGAATTAATTAGAATATGGAATTGATAAGATCATGTTTTTTCTTTTGGAAAATGTACATTTACCCACATTTAACTGAAAACATGTCACTACATTCAGGCTATGGGATTTTGTTTTAAGTCATCAATCAAAGAGAAATTTAATTTCTAAATTTAACAATTTATGAAAAAACAAAACTTTTGTAGAAAGTATAATTTTAAATCTCAGGCTTAATTGAAGATATCATATTGCAATAAATATGGCTGAACTCATTCCGGTACCACAGAAATAACGTTTATATCAAGGACATCTGTCTTTATTTTACTTTGAAATTAAAGTAGCATAATTGACCAACTCTAAAAAAACATTTTATGAAAACCACACATGGCATCAAATATTAGCCAGCTAATAGGAAAATTCGTTGCTCACTAACCATCTTTGTTACAATCTAATGTTGCACTTTTTATACAATGAAAACCGAGCAATAATTGGCTTTAAAGCTCTCGTACCTCAAAGAAATATAACTACAATAAAACAAAGATCATTTATACAAATAAATAAATAATATGTCGACTAAAAAAACGTTGTAAAATTGGTCCGACGACTAGTATTTGTAAAAAATAAAGGTATATAGCTAGAACTGCTTTTCCGAAAAGCACGAAGACCAGTTAGTCGTCGACGCCGTCTTTTTATTGACGGATTGCCGTTCAAAATCGGTTCGGCTGGAACTGCTGCTGTCTTATGACGGCGAAGTGTGTCGTTTGGTAACTGTGATCCGACTTCGAGCCGCGGTCCAGGCTGCCGGTCATACAGTAGCCCATGTTTCTGTCCGAAATGCTTATGCTGGACGTCAGCCACAGCTGTAACAGAGAGAAAAGAAAGTACTCGTTTAGGGCATTAGTATAAAGGAAGCAAAGCGTAATGAATAAGCACAAGGGGCCTCGTTGAAGGTGGAAGGCACAATCGATATTCGGCCACATACTATACTCGACACGTTATATTGATTCGGCAGGTGATATTGTTACGCCCCGACCGTTCACTTCCCCGATTTCGGGATTTCATTTTTTTAGGGTGCAAATGCGGGAGATGGCAGACGGAAGCAGGCAAGGCGAGCGTGTGGACAGAGAGGAGAGAAACGAACGAAAAAAGGAGGAAAATTGGAAGAACAAGGGAGATCCTTCTCATTTTTCCAGCATGGGACACGGACATTCTCCTCTGGGATAGGACCTACCTCCGGGAAGGAGCTAGAAGGACATCCGGCAATTCGAGACCTCTGGAGAATTCCAATGTTTTAGAACAGTTAGTTCTTTTTGTGTACTTAAACCAAATGAAGTGTTGTTTTTTTTTGTTGTTGTTAACACGTCAACGGTGATTCTCTCGTTGAAATGTTTCGGGAGAAATACTCTCGTTGAAGAAGAGTCTCCGATGTACGTAGGTCCGAAGTATTCAAGGTCGGCGAAAGTGGCATTGCCGTATTTCGTTGGGATTTTGACCAAACCCTTCACCCCTTAAGCGAAATTTTTCCAATTCTTTATCGAGCATTGATTTGGTTGAGAGCACGTACGAGTTTCATAGAGTCCATCTATTCGAAATTAAGGTAAATGAATAAATAAAGTTATGTATTCGTATGTATTACCTTGTTTTATTTGGACGACCTCCTTCAGCGATCGCCTACGACGAAATGAACTTCGTTCGATCGACTGCGCATTATATTATCAAACAAATACTAGCATGTACTTGCATGTCTAATCCCTATTGTTTGTGTGTGTGATTGATTTCTTTATAAATCCTCTTTTTGGATTGATCGAGGTTAAAGTCCATCATAGCAATATGATGAGAATAAAAGTGGTAAACAAACAAGTTCATGCATGTCAATCCAGGTTGTGAAATATTTTTTGTTATTATTCATCAAATAAAATAAAACGAAGACATGTATCTCTCTTTCTTTGTAAAGCCTCCTCACTATGGCAAAGTGGAGATACGACGAGGAGGACATTTGAAATAATTTTTACACAACAATTTTGGTTTGCTGGATTTTAGGACTTCGCCAGGGACCATCCTATCGCTCAAGTATACTAATGTTTAACCACTACGCCAGTGAGCAAACAATCAGACTTTCATACCGTTATATTGAAAACTACTTCAAAACCACTATAACCCCGTACTCCTGGAATGATGAGTCTGAGCTAAATGAATCGCTCTAATATTCTAAGGCTATTTTATTTGAACTATTTGGTTTACAACCAAGCGTCTTCTTCTGAACTACTTATAGGTATTTAAATCTCGGCAAAAGATGGGGAGGCTGGATAGAACTGCTATGGTCTTAACATGAAATGGTTTGCGCCACAACTCTGATCAAATTATTCAGATATCGTGAGATGGGGTCTGGTGTGATGTAGGTATCAGAAAAACATTTTCTTTATCGTGCCAACGTTTCGATCTTTCATTGAGATCATCTTCAGGGCTGAAAGTGTTTGTCTTCTGTGTAATTGTGCCATGTCGTGTTGAGAGTGGCACTCTTTTTCTTCAGGTCTACCAATAGGTTGTTGCTGCCAGACGATAGTCTGCCTCCGGCAGGAGCGATAGTATTATTCCAGTTGCAGGATCCCAGACAGCAGAGTTGTCACGCGTAGTAGCTGGAGCCTTCATTCCTATGAGGCCGGTGTCAGGTCGACTATCACCTACAAGCAGTTTTGTGTGAAGTTGGCATGGACCTCAGCAGGATCTCTGAAGCGGAGGTACATGTAATCAATATGAGCTGAGACGGCCACATAATCGCTACATTGGAAAAAAATATGCCTTAATTCTAAAGCAGACAAAAGGGTGCTATCCAACCATCCCCGTGCCAGGGGCAATACCCCCTCGATGGAGTGGGCATAATTCTATTTCCCCCCCTTCGTCCCTAACCTTAATCTAATCTAATGCCATTCCGTGCCCAGTACTAACGTCCTCCCATACTCCCTGCAACAATTAATCGGAATTGATTAACTGGATTCTGTAGCGAGGCCTGAGTTGGATCGGTGAACGGGGAGGTGTATTAATGGGCCTCCTGGGGTCCCAATCCGCATCTAGCGCCTGTCTTATCCACACCATCGCCCTCTACGTCCCTTCTTCAAGGGCCCGTCCTCGGGTTCATCCTCTCATCCTCATCTTCGTCTACGTCCCACGTCGTCAGTTCCACCTTCCCTGAGCCCTTTCTCTTTACTCTCTGGTTGTCTTCTTCCGCCAAACCCTCTTGTCCTTCCGACTCCTCCTGCACTCATCCTCGAGCCAACTCTTTACCGGCGTTTTCTTTAGTCGGTTGATGTGAACCGCGAGGAAGCTCCCATCTTCTCCTCGGATTCGGTAAGTGACTGCGGAGCGCCCAGACTCAACCACGTACGGACCAGTCCACGGGCTGTGGAACTTCTGCAAGTCCCCTGGTTACGCAATCGGCATATTCAATAACAACTTTTCCCCAACTTCAAACATTCTGTGATGTCTCTCTTTGATCCGGGCTTTCGTCCTCTTAGCTCATGCTTACTCTGCCCTGGATCGGGCTTCCTGAAAAGCTTCCTGCAACCTGTCTTACAAGACCCACCCATTTCTCGCCGTCTCGGTGTCGGGTATCTCTTCATTCGGACTTCGGACCTACGTACATCGGAGACTCTTCTTCAATGAGAGTATTTCTCCCGAACGTTTCAACGAGATAATCACCGATTACGTGTTAACTTTGAAAGACGAAACACAACGAAAATGTCACTAGTATACAAAGGCTACCACGAAATTGAGTTCATTTGTTACACTTTATAAATAAATAATATATTCTTCAAACATGCAGTTTTTCTCAACCCATGACACAATTTGGTAGTAAAATAAGGTAGCCACAACCCTCATCATACACCATAGTGGTGAAACAATAAGTGACGACATTCGTCAAACATCGAAAAAAATAGTGACGTCACTTCTAGTCACTTATTTTACTCTTCACAGTTCTTGAAGGAATATCCTTCGATGTTTCAAAATTAAATAGATGGATAAAAAATAAAACGGCTCACCTTGAAATCCGGGTCAGGTACAGATTTCTTGAAAGAACCAACAATAGAGAGATTCCCAATTTCAGATTCCACCATTTTTGCCCTGGTCGAATACCTACAAATATATTTTTTTTAATTTATCAACATTTATATTAATTTAATAAATACAAAATATCTGATAAATATATTAGAATTTGTGCACGCTCTGGTCGGTCGCTATTAAAAAAAATTAAAAAATTAAATTAAATTAAATACAAGATAAAATAAAACGGACTCTCGACGAAAAATGAAATGGCCACGGAGAGCTTTAGGGAAGTATACATCATTTTATATTCAAGTATAAATCATTAAATTCAATAATTTTGTGGTCCGCCTGACCAATTAATATATTACAATTAATTAATTTATCTCAACTAAAAACCTTAATTAATTGTAATTTATTTATACATATTTATTACTTATACGGTATTTTGCATATTGTAAATGAAATTGTAAAAGTTAGAAAAAGTAGGTAATTTTTTTCTTTTTTAAATATTTTTTGTACATTACAACTACCTTAAAGTAGGTAATAAGTTACAGTGAGAACGGTACTTAAAACAAAACAAAATTAAAATTTTAATCAATTTATTTTATTTAAATTAAAAAACTTTAATTAATAATTTATTGATTGGTCGAGAGGTTCTGGATTGACAACATTTAGTAAAATTTGTCTCGGCCTCGGAGAAAACAGAAGAGGGGAGTTGAGGAATTGAAAGAATCATCGCAAAGTTGTTGAGTCGCCAAAAGAGTCGAAGGGTCAAACTATCAAAACATTACTTAGACGAATCAAAAAGAATTGTTAGAGGGAAAGGAATCATCAGGATTCGTGTGACGTAATCCGCCCCTCCAGTTTCCTGAACTGACCGCAACTCACTTAAAGGAATGGATTGGGTGGTCAATTCTTTTAGATGAGTCGATTCTTTGAATAGATTCTCCATTATTTTGCCTATCTCTACGTGGGACGGTTTCGGGATTCTTTTTTTATTCCTGCGTCACCATTCGCCAGTTAAACATAACAAATCTCCCAAAATTGATTCACTTTTTTCTTGCAGGGGCTTCCGACATCTAGGTCATTTCAGCCCGCAACTAAGTCCATACCCGTTCAAACACTACATTCATACACTTAAATATATCCATACAGTACACTCATTCCGTTTGATATATATATATATATATATATATATATATTAATACATATATACAATAATATTAATGTACAATTGTATTAATTCTCTCTGTCATTGTTCGAGGGACGATGATGGCGTTATATTTCACACTCACCCACCACTATTCACGCTAATAAATACATGAACTCAGACAAAACATGTAGACACAACATATAAGACATACTACATACAAAAAATACAATTTCCTCTAAAAAGCGGAGTAGGGAACTCTGAAATACACTGTTTTCGAAGTAGAAAAGGTAAACCCGGTTTGCTCGGCTATGGCAGCCACACCGTTTATCGCCGACCTCCGCCAGATCCTTACCCGAATAGTAGAAACAGAGGTCGGTGACAAAAAGCATTTTCTTTTACTGCCGGGGACGCCGTCAGCGACACCGTTCACCGCCACCAAGAAAACCGTAACGCTCACCCCCGAACCCTGAGGGATACCGTTCTCCTGAACGTGCTCCCTAAGGAGCACAGTTCCTAGCCTGAATCCAGAAGACCCTGCAGGAACCGTGGTCATTTGACTCTTATGACCGAAATTGCCTTCTCGAGATCGAGGAACCCGGCCAGACCGTGCTCTCTGTTCCATAACGTGTCCTGAAGGTCGCTCTCGAGAAGATGATCCATCGCAGAGCAATTTCTACGGAATCCCGCCTGATACAGGCTGTAAAATCCTTTTGTCTCCAGATGCCAGGTCAGATGACCGTTCACTATAGGCTCTAGGACTTTGCTCAAGCAGGTTATCAACAAAATCGGTTTGTAACCCGTAGCCAGACTTGGGTTCCTACCCTCTTTACGGATAAGTATGATAATCGCTTCTCGCCAACGATCGGGGTAAGAGCCCGAATCCCACATGTTGTCGAACAAGAACAACAGGCGTCGATTCGCACCCAGGGGAAGGCGGCGAAGCATCTCTTTTGGATACCGTCACACCCGGGGCTTGAATTCCGGGCGCTCTTCAAACCAGACTCTCCCATCGTCAGAGGCATGTTGTGTGTTTCACTGGTCCCGCCGCCGAAATCGATCTCAGTGCGTACCTTCTCGGTTTTCCTTTGTAGGAAGGTATGGGAATATGCCTCGGAGCTGGACACCGCGGCTAAATTCCGCGCCAGTTCTTTTGCTTCCGAGGCTTCCGTCACACTCCCACGATCGGTGGTCAATATAGGTACCGAAGAAAGTTTGGATCGGCCAGAGGGGGCTCTGACCCTGTCCCATACTTCCCGTGGGGAGGTCTGGCACGTCATTTCAGAAACATACCTCGCCAGGCTATCCTTTTCGGCTTGGACAAGGTACGTCTCTCTCTAGCCCTGTTCACTTTAAAATTTGCTAGGTTCTTTTCCGTTGGATGTCTTCTGAAGCGCCGGAAGGCTCTCTTCTTCTCCGTGTCTGCACGGCTGAAGGCATCGATCCATCAAGAACGGGTGACCTACCAGTAGACCCACCGCTCCTGGGGATAGATCTGCCGCAGTGCGCTTGACCTCTCGCTCAAAGAGGAGGAAATCAGTGTCGATATCCCCTGTTAATTGAGGTGCCGACACCGTCGCAGAGAAAAGCTGCCAATCAGCTCTCTTCAGACTCTATTTCATAGAATGATGACGCAGCTCCTCAGTAGCAACAACAACAGGATCAGGTTTCACGCCCACCCAAAGAGACCAGAAGATCCCCTCTCTAGGTGAGAATTGTATGTTGTATTTGATGTGTTTTGTGCACGGTAATGTGCGAGTGTTATATTCGGGAACCGAGGCCTTTGACCTCGAAAGATACAGATGTTAAAATCAAACTTGGCGGTGAGGAATTAAGTCTTGTTAACGCTATAAAAAGAGCTAGAACAACAGAACAAGCTTAGCGAGATCAAGAATAGAAGGAGCTTGCATTAGGCTTCTCGCGTACAAAACATATCCTGCATAAAAAAGACACTCGAGAAAATGATATCTTTTTACGACGGAAATACTGGTGCAATCGTAGTAAATAATGCAGATTGGCTAGATAGTATAAGATATATAGATTTTTTACGCAACGTAGGAGTGCATCGGTCTGTGTATTAGTGGTGGCATGCTGACGAGGCCCAGACACCATCAAAGTCCCCCGCCCATACACCAGCTAGTGTTTGGTGTGGCGGAGTTATGTACGTACTGGGTCGCCAGGACAGGTGTGTATTTATGTCAGTGTAAGTGCAGGTAGGGGGGGGTGTAATATTGTGAGTGGACGCAGTTTACCCTCATGCGCAGTAGGTTGATTCACTATTTTTGTAAATAACTATCATATATTATCTTTTTACTGCCTAGTAATGTGAGAAATTATGAAAATATAACGGCGAATTCCTAGTTTAATATAAGGTATACATAAATTGTACATTCAGCTGAGGAGAATGTCGTAGTAAGTATTATATAAAAACCTCAAATTTCAATATTAACAGTTATTTCTTAATACATTTCTAATGTATTTTAAAAATTTACCTGTATTGTATTGGTGTGATCAGGCTTTTAATAAAAAAGATAATTTTTATTTTTAATTTTCTCAGTTAATTTATGATCTACAAAACTACAGGTCCATTATCCCTCACACTTCAACTGGAAAATCAGTTTATTGTCTATTTGATACAGTCGATTTGATAATAATCATATTTGATCAAACACCCGCGAAATGGCTAACCATGTACTAACTAAATATCCAGCACATCTAATCCTTCAAATCAAACATCCTCAGTCATTTTATCAAAGCTATTTTAAAACGTCTCTGTTCTTTTTGTCAACGAACTGCTCCGTTCTAACTTCCAGATGTTTCAGAACCATCTTTCGATTCATCCTAACCTTTTTGCCCAATTTTAACTCTATACACTTTCTCTCTCGACGATAACATCGAGACCTCCTAGCTACTTAATCCTTTACATTCTCTTAATTCCGTCCATTTAACTTGCCTATCCCTACTTGGGCGCATTTCGGCGTCCTGTCATCTTCAGTATAACATAATATTTTTATTTAGTTCGTTGGTTAGTATTCTTTGGTTATCACTTTTTAGAGCATTTCACCCAGAAATCTCCCGTGTACCCTTAAGCAGCGTGTGTGACGTGTTTCAGATTTTAGTAATATTTGTTGGTGGATTTTTGTAGGTCCTAAAAATAGGATATACACAGGAGAAGCGCACAGACCCAACGTTCAAGATGGTGAGAAACTGAAACGCGACAGACCAATGTGATCTGAATGACAAAACAGTAGGTACTCAAGAAGAAATGCAACAGGATAATGCTCATTGAGGGGAGGGGCTCAGTGGCTGCAACGGTTGTGGTTTTTAGTCAGTGTCGAACATCGAAAAATTTGGAAATAACTCGTCTAGATTTTTAGTCAACTAGTGGCGATTCCAATTCGTTATTTAGCCGAAAAGTCATAAACAATGTAATAGCTTCTTTTCGCACTAAAATAGGTGAATTTATTTGTCGGATCTCAAGCATCTCTGGGTATTTTTCGATATCCTGTAATAATTACTGACGGTATCTTATTTTAACGTCTTTTGGAGTAAAGCTTTTTGTCATCGCTTCAGCAATAAAAATCATTGTTTTTTTAAAACCTTTCTAAATATATTTTATTAATGTTTCACATAGATGTGTACGTAACGTGTGTGTGGGGGGAGAGTATCTCGGAGGAATTGCATTCCGAATCTGGCTGAAGAGATCGCTAGTTTGGACAGGAGAACAGGTCTTGTATGACTGCTTTTTTGGGAGTTTTTTGACGGTAAACGTGTAAGACGAACGACGCATACTGTACAGCCAATCTTGTTAATAAAGTGTTTATTTTGCAAGTATTGCGTACCATCTAGTTACTCCCCCACAAAATTTGGGCATATTTAGGGGCAGCAACTTTGTGTACGCGTGAGAAAATGCCTAAAACCAAAAGTACCACGTGTGTCGGCGGAAAGAACGTTCTTCTTTCCAAGGAAGTTGTGTTCGAAGGAGAAACCAAGGAACACGTGGACCCGGTAACTCCGAGGAGCATAAACCAAAACGACGACAGGTACGATATGACCAACACAGGATATACCCAAAAGGTTAATACTTCCGCGATCACTTTCAGGGACGTCGAAGAGTCGTCGGACACGTTTTCAGGAGACGACAAATCAAAAAACGTGAGCCAATGGATTCAGGAATTGGAAGATATGGCGAACCTATGCCTGTAGGATGATATTCAGAAAGGTATTTATGCCAAACGGTTACTGAAAGGTTCAACCAAACTGTATATAAAACATACGAACGACGCACAGACCAGGAAAACCTTTAAAAAGTCCTTATTGGACGAATTTTCACATAAATTGGACTCGAAGAAGGTTCCCGAAATGTTAGCTTCCAGACGCACTAGACACGGCGAACCCCTGAATCAGTATTATAGTATAAAATGTTGGACATGGCGAACGAGGGAAACGTCGAATTGAAATGTGTTTTCGAATATATTATCGAAAACCTAGTTGGCAGCCCTATGCAAAAAACTATGCTGTGGAGCGCATCGAAGATCCAGGAATTCAAACAAAAGCTGAGAATGATTAAAAATTTAAGAGTAAGAGAGCAAAGTACATTCAAAGAAGACGATCTTGACGAGACGATGATTGACCAAAATCACACCTTCCAATGACTAAAATTTGGTACAATTGTGAAGTAAAGCCTTCAAGAATCGGTTTAAAATGCTTGACTGCCAAAAGTATAGCGAGAAGCTCTCTGTCATAAGTAGCATACTTACGCTGAGGTGGACTCAATGCTTTTGAAAAAAAACCAAAAGGCACCCAATGGTC
>CM077103.1:161717-173001 GCA_039619505.1 Cimex hemipterus
GGTGGACTCAATGCTTTTGAAAAAAAACCAAAAGGCACCCAATGGTCTCTTTCTTTTTGCTGAAGCACTGCTCCGACACAGGAATCTGAGGCGTCGCATACCAAGGTTACTTCGGCATTTTCTGCAGGATGACCTAATACGGTTGCATCCTGTAGAGCGTCTTTGCAATTCTGAAATGCGGCTTCCGCTGCGGGTGTCCAAGCAATTTGTGTATTGTCATTTTTCTTTACATGGTGTAGGTACGAATTAAGAGGTTGCTGAAGCGAAGCAGCACCCTTGAGACACGGTCGATAGAAATTCAGCATGCCTAGAAAACGGCGCAACTCTTTGATAGTGTTACGCTTAGGGAATGATGCAATTGCTTCAACCTTCTTTCTCATAGGCTTGATGCCTTCTGGGGTAACTAGATATCCTAAAAAATCAAGCTCCTTGAAACCAAAAAGGCACTTAGACGGATTGATTGTGATACCATTCACGTCCAATCGGTGCAGGACCTCACGAAGATGCTGAACATGTTCTGACTCATCCTGAGAGGTAATCAGAATGTCGTCCAAGTAGGCAAAACAGCAGGGTAAGTCGCGGAGTATGTTATCCATAAAACGCTGGAACCTTTGCGCGGCATTCCTAAGGCCTGGGCACATCCGCAGGAACTCATACAACCCGAAAGGAGTGACCATAGCTGTTTTACATATATCTTGTTCGGCGACAGGAATTTGATAGTATGCTCTGACTAAATCGAGACGAGAAAAAATTTTCTTGCCGTGTAGATTAGTATTAAAATCCAAAAGATTAGGAACACCATATCGGTCGGGAAGAATTTGTGCATTCAATAGTCTGTAACGGTCTTAAACTTCCATCTTTTTTAGAAACTACGTGCAATGGTGATGCCGATGGGCTCTTTGATGGTCTGATAATACCTTCTGCCATCATGCGTTGAAACTCTTCTTTCACGGCATTGTAACGCGCAGAAGCGAGTCGTCTAGCCTTAGTAACTACAGGAGCACCAGTTGTCTCAATATAATGCACAACTGTATGTTTAACGAGCGTTGGAACGGAACAAGGTCTAGTAACGCGTGGAAACTCCTTCAGTATAGAGTAGAAAGGGAGGTTGAAAGGCAAGGTAGAGATTATGAGAGCACTACTATTTACGTGCAAAACCTGACCCGTAGATGCTAAACCCGTGGCATGGTCGATGAGCTTTCGACCTTTGAGATCAACTATTAAGCCATGGTGAAACATAAAATCTGCGCCGAGAATAGGTTTCCGTACATCAGCCAAAACGAATGTCCAAGAAAACGGTTTCCGTAACCCAAAGTCGAGTATCAGTGATCTTCTTCCATATGTCTTGATCGTGGAGCCATTAGCTGCATAAAGTTTATAAGTGATCGGACTAAGATTCTTATTTTTAGGTGGTGGAATGACTGAGAGTGCAGCCCCTGTGTCAACGAGAAACGTCATATTGGACCGTTTGTCTGCTACGAACAGGCGGCATTATAACTCGGTGCCAGCTCCCGCCACGTCCGGCACCGCGTTTAGTTTCCCGCCCCAGTCAACGATGTGTCCTTGTGGTTGTTCCAATTGCATGGCTTGGTACATTTTTTTGCCTTATCCTGGTAACGATAATGGTAATAACATAAAAAATCCTTGCTTTTGCGCTCCTGTGATTTCCTCGACTCTTTGTTCGCAGCTCGAGTGTTACTACGGTACCGTGAGCGAGTACCATGGGTCTTGCAGCACATATTCATTCTTAATTCTGCAATCTGTTTGGCAAGACACTCGAGCTGCTCCTGAATTTGCCCAGAATTTCGAGTCGCCACTGAGGCGATTTCTACTGGTGAGTGTACTTCGTGCACCCGATCTGCAATCGTGGCTAATTTGTTTAAATCTGAATATTCAGTTGCCTGCAAAATCGCTTGCGTACTATTAGGCAAGGATCGCATCCACAACGTTTTGAGCAATTCTTCAGATGCGACAGAATCACCTGCCAGCTGCCTCATATGTCTTAGTAGCTGCGAGGGTTTTTCATCGCCCAGTTGTTTCCCTTCCAACAACTGTAAAATCCTCCTATTTTCCGACTCTGTGTATGTTTCAGTAAGACGTATTTTAAGTGCTTCGTACGGCTGATCGCCCGGATTCTTAATAATATCTGCTGCTTGACGAAGAAAGTCAAATTCTAAAGCAGAAGTTATGGTTGTGAATTTGCTCAGACTGCTAGTGATCCGATTTCTCTTAAAAATCGCCTCAATCTGGCAGAACCATAAGGCCGGGTCCGGTTTCCAAAATGGAGGGACCTTAGAGGAGGAATCGAGGGCCTCGATAGGCTCCTTGGCTTCATGAATCCCTTTTTCATTCATGTTAGTATTCATATTCTACTATTAGACAGTTACTTACGTCCCAAATATCAACCTATCCGGCTCGAACTCCCACGTGGCGATCTCGTGCCGGCCGGGATGACACTTGAAATAAATCACCACTTAATAATATGTTGAGATAAACACGCAACAGTTGATAGACGCGGGGTCACCAAATGTGGGGATTTTGGGTCACTTCAGGAAACAACACGTTTTACTCTCAATTATTTTATTCGCACGCTACACAATTACAAGTCAACCGCCAAAATACGTCTAAAAACAAAACCGTCTCAACTCGTGCCGCTTCTCCGCCAACTCGAATTTTTCGATCCTGGAATATCGATACTGGAATATATTGCCAAAGGAATATCCATGGTGGTGGCGCTGTTATTGGAGTAATAACGTAATTCTCAACACATGCTACTGGAATGGATAATATTTTATTTAATGTTATGTTTATCGTTATTTAACTGTGCCTGCTATTTGGTTTTAATTGTGTGATGTGGGCGTGTATTGAAATGTTAGGATTACTTATTAATTGAATCAAGTAAGAAACTTTATTAAAAATTTGAATCACATTATAAGGACCAGAGAATTTTTCATATAATGAAGAATTAATTTTTTTCCTTTGTTAGACAGGATGTACGTCTCGCGGTAATGTCCGATGTCCCCAATTTTGGGTCTTATCCGATTCTCACTATTTTTGTTTTTTGATAATCGCGTTTTATGTGCTTGTGGACGATTTTTGTAAGTTTCCTTCAAAAGTTCATCCATCTGATGCTGATTAATTTGGGGAACCTTATCTTGAAAATTCAATTGTAGTGTGAGTGGATGTTGTAGTTCACGGCCTAGAAAATTATTGATGGGGTATTTTGGGTTGTTTCGCTTTTGGCCGAATTCAATGCGATAACAAAAATCAATAGATTTTCCTCCCATCGAGTAATCTCTGGCTTGGCCTATTTTGTCCGTAAGAACATCTGGGAATTCTTTGATATGGCTATTTACAATCACATTTTGTTGTGAAAACGTTTCCTTAATCGGTGTAACAGCTTGTGTTTTATTCCGAACGACCTTGACCTGAGGAGGAGTTGTTAAATCTGTTTCAGAGGTGGGACTGTGAGCTCTTTTATTTGGGATTAAGATGTCGTTGGAGATATAGTTTGCATAGGAATGGCTTTGTTGATAGTCGGGTGATATTATTTGATTTGAACAGTCTTCCAAATTATTATTGTTTAAAGAATGAATTTTGTAAGTTTAGTAAAAGGGTTATTTATGAATGAAATTTCGTTATTACCTGTATCTAAAATTAAGTCTGTATTAGTCATAAAATTATACCCCAGAAGCATAGGGATTGGCATGGATTCCACAATTTGGAATTTTATTGGCCAGGATAAATTTTTAAATTTAATTTTAATTGCACCTTGGTTTTGTATTGTAAGCGCAGTCCCTGCAATTGAAACAACTTTATTTTTGTCATCAGCCAAGCTTGGGCTTGGGGGACCCAAACAACTTTTGGGAAATGGCATTAATTGAGCTGCCGGAATCTATTAGGGCCGGAATCTCAACTCTTCCTACTTTGACTATAATAGATGGCAATTTTATGGCATGATGTGGGATTGCTTCATCTTGAGGAGCTGCGTGGGCTATTAGTTTTTTGAAATTTTGTCGGTGGGAAGCGGTTTATGTATATTTTCTGGATGATTGGCTGTGATAATTTGTTGAAGTTTTTTTTAATAAATTTCCGATTAGTATCGCAAAGGCCTGCTTGTCAAATTGTACACATTTTTTATTTTTATTGTTTTGATAATTTGAATTTCTTGTACATTTTTCCTTTCTATTGGGATTTCCAAGGTTGGGATTTCTTCGATTTTCCCTTTGGCTATGGTTGTAATTTTCTGAGGTCCTGTTTATATGTCGGCTGTATTGCTGTCGATCTTGAGGACGATGATTATTACTCCGATGATAATTATTGCGTTGATTATTGGCATTTTCTTGTGTTTTTCTATTGTAGTCGTTTCTATAATTATTACGCCTGTTCGAAAAGGTGGTGAGTGGTTGATGAAATTTGGTGTATAATGTGCGCGGTGTGTGTAAGGTGGTGGCCAAGCATGGAAATTTCTATTAGGGAGTTGTGGTTTGTTGGGATAAAAATGTTGAGGCATGTGAAAATTTGGCACATTGCTTACAGTATGCATGTTTTGCGCAATTGAGAGCGAATTTTCATTTAGTCTTATTTCGTCTTCTATCACTTTGTTGTGTAATTGGAGATATGTATTAATATTATCGAGATATCCTAATAACAATAAATATTTTGGATATTTGCATGTTCATTGTATTCCCCAAATAGTTTTAACATGATTATTTGTCTGTCTATGTATTCACGCAAGTTTTCATTTAATTTCTGTGGGTAGGAAAGATAGTCCATCTTAGTTTTTAAATATTGTTTTTGAGAAATGCAATTGTTTATCAACGACTGTGCGAACATATCGAAACTAATCTTCGGATATGACAGCGCATTGTAAAACAGTTAGCACAAGTAGGATTTATTTCTCTTTCCGCTAAAATTAATAAAATGGATTTGAATTTGTATTTATTTGTTATGTTGATTTGTGAGTCCAATTAAAAAGCTAATTATTGAAGAGGGATTGAAAAATTTAAAGAAAGGAAGCTGATTAACTTTTGTTTCTAATGTTCTCGTAATTGTATACGTTCTATGCCTATGAGTATGCTTGAATGAGAATGAAGATGTGCTGGAAGAAATATCTGGATCTGTTTCCAAAGCTGATTGTTCCTGTTTATCCAATTTCGATCCCATTAGCATGCTAAAATCAGGATTTTTGTTCAGAAATGCTCTATCCGTGTGATTTGAGGTTATAGCACTTTTTATCTTAGTATTTTTTGGTGGTAATATTTAATTCTCTGAATTTTTTTGTTATCGAGTTTAAGGTTTCACCTGGTAGATCCATTTCAGATACGGCTAGTATAAAGTTGGTTGTCTGCATGTCTTCCATGATTTGTCTTTCTTTCCTGTCGGATTGGGGGAGGGATTGTGTACCTATTATAAAGTCACAATGAGAAAAGTTTGTTTGTCTATATGTTTATCCATAATTTGTGTTAACAATTCATGGTGCTGCTCATCCATAATGTCGGATAAGCCTTTTTTAACATCAGAAACAATGGATTCCAAAGTCTGAAGAAAATAATCCGTGAGACTGTTTCTGACGGCTGCTTCCATTTCCAACTCCTCAATTTTTTTGGGACAGACTTTACTTGTTTTATCGGATTTTTTATCATTGTTAAATAGATTTAAAAATTAAAGTGCTCAGACATAACCACAGTTTATGTAACACAATTAAAAACAATTGATTTTTTGGAAGGAAAGTTATTATTTTTTTTTTAATCTGCCCTTTTACCAATCAATAGACCCAGCATACATTAACAGATTTCGGAAAAATCAGGGTAATAGGAAATACGAGTTGGAAGGAATATTTAGGTTGAGACTTGGGTTGGGAATGAAGGAACCTATCGGGTTATTGGCAAGCTTGTTCGTGTAGAAATGGATCTGATTTTAATTTATTATCTGTTACACTGTCGTTATTAAGAATTTAATTTAAATTGATCAAATATTTAGTACGTGGAATCGCTTTGCTACCAATTTTTATGACGTGTGTTGATTGTGAGAGGCGGAGTGAACTCTTCCACGCTCACGTCTACCGCTCCCCCCCCACCGAGTTTAATGAACTTCTCGTACCCCGTGATCAATTTAAATTGTAGAGGTGTTATAAATAATGCGTACAAACAATACAATGATATACAATTATAGAAATATATTTTTGTGAAAAAAGGAACAGTTCCGTGGCAAGAAAATTGACAAAAAAAGGAAAAGAAAAAAAAAGCGACATTTGCAAGTTAAAAAATAAAACGTGATTTGTTAACAGTGGATATTTTTTTAACATAAAAGAGCAGCACAAAATAATGGTTTCTGAAGTCACTGTCTTCCACCGAAACACAAAGAAGTTGTATTTTTTCTTCTCTGGAAGTCGTGCCGCGTGCTCCCGGCTCCAATGTCGGATGAAAATAAATGGAGATGTCTCGCTCTCACAGTCCAGTCTCCAATGTCGGTAACGTTGGTAGAGAAGAATAAACCAAATCCCTCGTTGCGATATTGCAATTGTTTATTGTAAGCTTCCTGCTGGCCAGCGCAAAACTGTCGTCTTATCAATGGTCTGTGACGTGGGGTATATCTCCCATTATGCCTTAAGGTCAACCGATGTTCTCTGGACCAGACGTGTTTGAGTTCACTCCGTGTAAACCAATTCTGGAGCAAGAGAGCGAAGAAGTTAGAACTCCTGAAGGAATAAAATTGGCTTTCGATTTTTTGGAAAAGGTTGGTGAGACTCCATCTAAGTACGTTATGAAATTTTTAAATAATGACCTAGGAGGGTTGGATCAAACTTATGGGATACGTTACGACGGAAAACAATTTACAATGGGTGTCAGTATAGTCACGATTGGAAATAATGAATTAGAGATTGGTTAAGAAAGATATATCGCTACACCGGGACTCATGGAATGAAATTCATGAAAAACCCGAATTTCACGCTTGTAGATGCTGATGATAATATGGATGAAAAAATTATAAAAATATTCTAACGCACACAAACGCTCACAGGAAACGTTACAGTAGCAGTGGAGATATAAATGCTGTTCGTTCGCACCCGAAATGGCCTGTGATTTCCTCCATGTTTAAATACCAGCCACAGAGGACAAAAACGGGACTGCCTAATATTCCGCAACCAAAACGAGGTTTCGGGGTAATAGATTATAATCACATGATTGAAAGGTTAAAAATTGTATTAACCTCTCCAGAGCACAATAGTAAATCTGAAATCGAATACATTGAAAATAAACTTCGCGATGCTCGTATCGCGCACCTCACCTCGCTTCACTCCGGTCCTATGACAGTTCAATCCCTGATAAGGCGAAAATTTTGGATAATTTCGCTTCGAAGCTTAGTTCGAAAACGTATAAATGAATGTCTCACGTGCCACAAATTTCGTGCGCAAGCACTTTCCCCTCAAATGGCAGACCTACCGTCTAGTAGGTAACGTCCCGTGCGTTCCTTCCTTTCAGTAGGGACGGATTTTGCCGGGCCTTTCGCTGTGAAAGAATCTAAGCCCCGTAGAGCGGCCATTTCTATGGGTTACTAGTGCATCTTTGTATGTATGGTGACCAAAGCTGTGTATTTAGAAATGGTTACCGATCTCTCGACTGAAACTTTTCTTGCTTGCTTTGACCGTTTCGTCTCTCGGCGTGGCTTACCCTACGAAACTAGAAAACAAGGAGGCCATCTTCACACATGCTTCCCAAAAAAAAACATTCAGTGGCATTTTAACCCTCTTGCTGCTCCTCATTTCGGAGGTCTATGGGAAGCCGTGGTCAAGTCCACCAAAAGGCTTTTATATCGTCTTGTTGGGGATAGAGCACAGACTTATGAGGAATACAGTACTCTGTTTGCTAGAATTGAAGCGGTTCTAAATAGACGCCCCCTCTGCTCCACTTTGCCGGGGATGGGAGATGATCCAGGCTATCTGAGTCCCGCCCATTTTTTGCTCACTGCAACCCCTCTCTCGATTCCAGAGCGGCATATGGCTGACGAATTTCGTCCTATTTCTCGATGGCATCATTTAAGGCAAATTCTCCAAGTCTTTTGTCGCCGCTGGTCCAACGAATATTTGAACACGTTGATTCAGAGAAAAAAGAATGGCATCGATCGTTCCCTTCACTAAAGGTTGGTGATGTAGTTTTCATGCGTGGAGTAGGGACGTCCTCTCTATCATGGCCCATCGGTCGACTTCAGGAGGTTCATCCTGGTGCTGATGGAGTAACCCGCGTAGCAACATTTCGTACGTCTGCCGGTTATTACGTCCGACCCGTACAAGCCTTGATTTCTCTCCCTTCCTCTGAATGATCACCCTACTTCGTTGTTCATAGTTGTATTATAATTTTGGAAAGGAGCCTTTAATTTTCTGTTTGCTTTCATTTTGATGTTGAGGTTTCTCTGTTTTTTCTTTCTTGGAAGTTCGCTTTTATTTTTCTTATTTCATCAGGCATAGATTTATTTAATTTTACAAAAATTTGGTGAGCGGAATGTTGACGCTAGCCATCTCATTTCAGATATATTTTGTTTTGGATTATTGTAATCCCTAATCCTATTCCTACGCTCCTTACAAACCCAGTCCTGCTCTGCTCCTATGAATAGAAAGGTCCTCACGTTTCGCTCTTTTCTCATGTTTTTCTCCCGTTAATAAAAGTCTAAAATAACGCGACCACGAACAACCCTCAGTCCTGCTGCATCGATCTCTTCCACCGGAATTCATAGGCTATTCTGCGGCGAAGCCAGGAGAATCGGGCCCGAACTCCCTTCGCTTCTTGCAACCGGCGTCTGAGGGAAGGTGGTAAGTCTCCTACGAATTTCCCCCTTCATTTATTTAAGTTCATATTTTTTTATTTTTTTTTTTTTTTAAGTTTATTTTTTAACTTTTCATTTTAATAATAATTATTTTTTTTACACGGCATTGGCCGTAACATTGGTCCTCCTAGGCCGCATTAAAAAAAAAATCAGTCCATTAAAATATTCAATTCTTACGAATAAATTCAATATTGTTTTAATTGATCCTCTTTTCACTAAAAGAGATAAGGCGTGGGACCACCAACCTTCCGGTAATCCTATCCTTATCGCCCTCTTTCCCGACAACGCAATACATTTAATTTAAAAGCAAAATATTCATTTCCTTATAATTCAAATACAAATAGATTTACAAAGATAACATTAATTTTCGTTTATTCCTCTTATAAGAAACTTTTAAAAGAGTGGTCAGTCGACAAATCTGCAATTTATTGTTTGTTTATTTTATTTTCGTTCAGTTTTTATTAACAAAAATAAATTCTGTTGTGTTTTCATCTCGTGCGGTATCATTTTCATTGCTGTTCCTATACTCTAAAGGATTGTTAATTGTTTCATTTGCATATTAACCTTGTTTATTTCACGTGATCAGAACAATGAGTGAGGAGCCCAGCAAGATTCCTGAACTTACAGGACAGAATGCTCAAAATTTTGCTAAGCTAAAATCAAAACGTGAACAGTTATTTACTCGGGTACAAGCTTATCACGAAACTATGAAAAAAGGTGAACAAAACCAACTTCTCAAGCTACGCTCATATATATGAAAAATTAAATAGTTTGGAATCTAGTTTGGAAACGATTCAAGATAACATAATCGATTTTAATTTAAAGCTCCAGTATTCCCAACAGGGATTAGGCATAAATTCTGTTCAAAAATCCTTTGACGATTTATTTTGTGAAATTCGGAGATTATATCTTAGTGCTTCCTCCGCGAGTTCTCCTCCCAAAAATGAAGCTCCTACGTCCGGCAACCATTTACCCCATATTCAACTCCAAACTTTCACTGGGGTGATGGCAGAATGGCCATCTTTTATTTCTCTATTTAACTCGCTTGTGCACTTTAATAACTCGCTCGGGGACACTGAGAAATGTCAATATTTGGTATCGAGTTTAAGAAACGAGGCACTTTCGGTGGTTTCCAGTTTTCATTTAAGCCACGAAAATTACAAGCTCGCCTATGATGCGCTCATGGAGCAATATCAAAATCCACGACTTCTCGCCTCCATGTATGTAAATCAAATTTTGCGCTTTACATCTACCAAGCAACCTTCTCATGCGTCATTGCAGAGTTTTGTAACGACTCACAAAAATGCAATTAGTGCTTTGAAGGCAATGAAACTTTCTGACTTGGGAGACTTTGTCCTATTTCAATTATCCGTAAACAATTTGGATTGTCATACGCGTAAAGATTTTGAAAATCACTGTGATTCCAAATCAATTCCCACGTTCCAACAATTAATTGAGTTTGTCGCAGAGCGAAGTCGATCGTGCAAGTTTTACTCTTCGACGAGTTCTTCGCTCAATTCTCACGAGTCCAGGAGTTCACGCGTCAAATTTATTAACTCCCTGACTCAGGAAGGTTCGACCCCTTCAAGAGCTACATCTAAACCCAATTGCTCATTATGCTCCGCTTCGCACAATCTCCCTCAATGTCCTGATTTTATAAAACAGGATATTGACCAACGTTACCAGACAGTAAAAAGATTAAAGCGATGTTTTAACTGTCTTGGAGCCCATATACGCGATCGGTGTGCATCGACAGGGGCTTGCTCAGTTTGTAAAAGCAATAGGCACCACACTTTATTGCATCCTCCATCCTCTATCGCAAAAAACAATAGTCCTTTCTCTAAGGAAAAGTCATCTTCTGAAAATAAAGTGGTAGCTTGTCACCTGAAAGATGATGCTCAATCGCCAACCCTCTTAGGAACCGTGACAGCGTATATTCAAGATTCCTGTGGACAATTTCATCCTATTCGAGCGTTGTTAGACTCGAGTTCACAGGTCTCTGCTCTTTCCTCTCATGCCATCAAAAGATTAGGACTTAGGTACGCTCCGTCTAAAGTTTCGATTACAGGAGTTGGTAATATTGTTACCAAACCTTTCGGAATTGTTACCTGCGTATTAAAATCTCGTTTTGAACCTCATAGTTCTATCTCTTTGCAAGCTCTAGTTCTCTCAACCATTACCACTCATATGGGATATCATTGGGATATCAGAACAAACATAGAATGAATGATCTAATCAAAAACCAAATCTAAATTACATTTTTCCCCCTTCGGATAATATATTGGTAATTTACAACAATTATTTGCAGACAGTATGATTTATCTAAATATATTTTAATTGATTAGTTCGTAAATCGACATTTTACGGTTATTATAAAGTAACCGGTATAACACTCGGATTATCCCCCCCCCTCTCTCTCTCTCTCTCTCTCTCTCTCTCTCTCTCTCTCTCTCTCTCTCTC
>CM077103.1:266801-281863 GCA_039619505.1 Cimex hemipterus
GACCATTGGGTGCCTTTTGGTTTTTTTTCAAAAGCATTGAGTCCACCCCAGCGTAAGTATGCTACTTATGACAGAGAGCTTCTCGCTATACTTTTGGCAGTCAAGCATTTTAAACCGATTCTTGAAGGTCGACAGTTTGCCATAGTCACCGATCACAAGGCACTTATCTATGCATTTCGGCAAAAGTCTTCATCCCTCACAGCAATGCGATGGCTTAATTTCATGAGCCAGTTTTCTACCAATATTCGTCATGTCGGAGGAAGCGCTAATCCAGTGGCAGTCGCACTCTCTCGTGTAGAGGAACTTACATTGGAAGCGGATTGGACTAGTTTGGCACAGTCGCAAGACGAAGACCCAGAGCTGCCTAAGATGCGACAACAAGCAAATCTACAGTTCAAGCTAGTACATATGCCCGGTGCTGATAAGCCAATTTGTGTGTGAAACAACCTTGCCAATACTGAAACCTTACATACCCTTCGCTTTTAGACGTGGTTTATTTGAGAAAGTGCACAGACTCAGCCACCCTGGAATCAGAGCAAGTCGGGGGTTCACTGTTAAGAAATATTTTTGGTCTTCCATGAATTCTGATATCGGCAAGTGGGTGAAGTGTTGCATACCCTGCCAAAAAACTAAGGTTACCAGGCATACAATAGCACCGTTAGGCACATTCCCGAGTTGTGGAAAGTTTGAACACGTGCACTTCGATATTATTGGTCCTTTACCCATTTCAAAAGCTAATAGATATTGCGTTACTCTAGTGGACCGGTTTACTCGTTGGCCCGAGGCTTTTCCTGTTCCGGACATCACAGCACAAACGGTAGCAGAAGTTTTCTATCAAGGATGGGTTTCGCGGTTTGGAACTCCTCGTCGAGTAACAACTGACCAAGGACGTCAATTTGAATCCTCATTGTTCCAGTGTTTGCTGAAGTTAATGGGTATCCAGCGACTGAGGACCACTGCATATCATCCACAAGCGAATGGCCTAGTGGAACGTTGGCATAGAAGTCTGAAGTATGCTCTAACAGCCCATATGGATTCAAACCATTGGGTGGACCGACTTCCGACTGTCCTTTTAGGTCTCAGGGTCACTCTTAGAACTAACGCACAGGCCAGCATAGCTGAATTTGTTTATGGACAGACACTCCGTATACCAGGTGAGTTTTTTGGAGCATCAACTATCCCTACTGACATAGATGTATTTTTACACAACCTTCGCGAAGACTTAGGAAAGTTACGTCCTCAAATTAACACTTATCTCAAGAACACTTTCATCCCGGCTGCTCTTACTACCGCCACGCACGTTTTCCTCAGAGACGACCGAATTAAACACCCTTTAACTCCAGCCTACACGGGTCCGTACTGGGTTATAAGCCGAACCAGCAAGGTGTTCACAATCAAGGTGAACGCTACAACAAATCTTAATGTAACAATTGATCGTCTTAAGCCAGCGTTCCAGCTTGACGACACTGATCCAACACCCACCCAAGTTACACAACCACCAGCAGAGCGACTAATCACGCCATCGAACAGCACAGCAACTGGAGCATTGGAACAATACAGGACGCGTTCTGGTAGAGCAGTTAAGTACAATGTTAGGTTTGTGGACGCTGTTATTGGGGGGAGTACTGTTGAGAATTACGTTATTACTCCAATAACAGCGCCACCACCATGGATATTCCTTTGGCAACATATTCCAGTATCGATATTCCAGGATCGAAAAATTCGAGTTGGCGGAGAAGCGGCACGAGTTGAGGCGGTTTTGTTTTTAGACGTATTTTGGCGGTTGACTTGTAATTGTGTAGCGTGCGAATAAAATAATTGAGAGTAAAACGTGTTGTTTCCTGAAGTGACCCAAAATCCCCACACATGCATTAACTTTCTGTTTCTAGACATCATATCATATCTCCACATATCTCCTACATTCCACTTCATTAACATTCTTCTTTTGTTGTAGAAATAAGAAGATATGAAGGTAAAAAAAATTATTAAACTCAACTGTTGCTTTGTAAGGACATAATGATTGACGATGTTAAAAACACCAGTGCATAAGGCGGGAATCGAACCCGCGACCGTCGACGGAAGAGTGGCACCACATGTCTCCCACATCAACGATCCCACGATATTATTTCAATGCGATAACAATGTATCTTCTACGAATTGAAAAATTCATCCGAGCGAGAAGTTTGTTGTCGACCCCCTAAAACAGTCAATATATTCCCTACAGGTATATTATTCCCTCACCAACTTTTTCCAAAAAATCGAAAGCCATTTTTATTCCTTCAGGAGTTCTAACTTCTTCGCTCACTAGCTCCAGAATTGGTTTACACGGAGTGAACTCAAACACGTCTGGTCCAGAGAATATCGGCTGAAGTTTCTCACGCACGACTTCCAGGGAAGAAAAAATATAACTTCTTCGTGTTTCGGTGGAAGACAGTGACATCAGAAACCATTATTTTATTTTTCTCTTTTATGTTAAAAAAAGATCCTTTGTTAATAACAGTCACGTTTTATTTTTTTAACTTGCAGGTGTCGCTTTTTTCTTTTTCATTTTTTTTGTAAATTTTCTTGCCATGGAACTGCTCCTTTTTTCACAAAAATATATTTCTAAATTGTATATCATTGTATTGTTCGTACGCATTATTTATAACAACTCTACAATTTAAATTGATCACGGAGTACGAGAAGTTCATTAAACTCTAGGGAGATGAGCGGTAGAAGTGAGCGTGGAAGAGTTCACTCCGCCTCTCACAATCAACACACGTCATAACGTTTCTAATCGTCAGTGTTTTCAATGTTTCCGGGTTGTGGACTTGTGGGCTCTGTTTCATCTTCATCCTTATACGATGGTGCCAAATCTATGTTTTGTAACTGGGATCTAAATACCTATATAATAAAAGCCGACGGACAAGAAACTGCAAGTTCGTCGATTTGTTTACATTTTAAGTATTAAAAGATACTTGTACGTTTCCAATGTTTTCATTTGAAGGTTTAAAAGACGTTGACGAAATGAAGCCAATTAGATTTGATCGTTTACATTCTTGGAATAAAAGTAGAATAATATTTAAGGGCCGACTGATAAGAATCTGCAAGTTTGTTTACATTTTAAGGATTAAAAGATTTGCTAGTTGTGAGGGGAGGATTACGTATCCTTCAGTGTTTGATCAGAGCACATCGGCTTCTAACAACGTGATGACGTCGTAGAAATGGCCGTCCACCGATTTGATTGGATATGACGTTTGAAAATAAAATGGCCGTCTAGGAACAATGTCGAGAGTTGGGAGAGGTTATAGATGGTTAGGAAGGGTTATAGATTGTTAAGATGAGGGGTGAGAAGCCGATGTCGCCAGGAGGTGTAGGGATGTGGTGGGGGAAGGAGAGGGGATGATGGTTAGGGGTGGTTAGGGATGGTTAAGTTAGGTGTTGAAATGGGGTGGGAAAGGAGAGGATGTAAAGTGGGCAGGGCCAGACGAGGTGGGGATCAGGCGAGGAGGGAAGGGAGGCTAAAGGGGGCGTGGCCAGACAGCGTGGGTAGGGGTGGGGTAAAGTGGGCGTGGCCTAAATGGCGGTGGGGTTTGGCGAGCTCTGATTGGTCTAAAAAAGTGTCCCAGCTCCCCTAATTTCCCTTTACTACTTTATCATGCCAACGTTTCGATTTTTATTGAGATCATCTTCAGGGCCTGGGATATACAAAGATTGTTCAAATTGAACAATACATGTAGGGTGTGGGAAAAAGTGAGTTTATAAAATGCAAAAAATAATTTTTATATTAAATCAAAGTATTTCTACTAACTCAAAGTGTTTGTTTTCTATGCAATTGTGCCATTCTTGCGTGTCATATTGAGAGTGCCAGTGAAATATTGCAGTTTTACGTTTATATCCGTTGGATTTTGAAGGGCTAGGGAAGGAAGTCGGTACAGAAACACATTTTTTGTATAAGGGGTCGGATCCGTTGTGGTAAAAAGTACCGATGAAAGGAAAAACATTGGTAATGTTTTGTCCAGATTATCCTTTCAGGATTATATAGATGGGCATAAATAGGAAAAGGAAGGCTCAATTGATGAAAAATTATACTATGTAAAGTTGGTTCATGTGTGGAATGTGATGAATGTTTTTTATGTTATGTGTTGTATATGTGTTTTGTGTGGTGTGATGATATATCATTATATAAAAATGCAGAAGTACTTCAAGGAACTATCTTAAGACCCATCCTCTACTCAGTATAAACACAAATATTTATATCCTTCCTGCAATAGTCTTAAGTACCAATACGGTTGTTTTCGTCAACCTATCGTCTCATAATGATTTTATCACCTCAACCATAAACCCGCATCAGCGAGAACTTGACCCTTTGAATTGACGGGAAGAAATGCCACAATAAAGCCAGGTGAATTCTGGGGCGTCGCAGGCGACATTCCAATAATTTGTCCGTGAGGGCAATCGGGTATTCCCTTGGAAACTCATAACCAAGTCGTCTATCCTACAAAGTGAGGAAAGAAGTTGTGAAAATCCTGAAAAAATAACAAAAACAAAACACCAATCGTGAATAGAATATTGAAAATGAAACAAAATAAACATTTTAAACATGATACTCAACACGACACGCAAGAATGGCACAATTACCTAGAAAACAAACACTTTGAGCCCTGAATATGATCTCAATAAAGATTAAAACGTTGGCACGGTAAAAAAAATGTTTTTCTCAAACCTACATCACACCAGACTGCATCTCACAATTTCGGAATAATTAAGCAATTATAAAGTTTTGTTTCACGTTTCTTTAAATTGGACTTAGTCATCTTGCAGTGTTCGAAAAATGTTACTTCATCATCGATTTGTAGGTTTCTCTAATTACAAACTCTACCACCTAAACTTTTCAATCTTGTTTTCCCCCCGAACCATTCTCGACCTTAAGAAAAAGTAAGAAGTGTTCTGTTTGGACAAAGTTTACCGTCGCGGGAGAAATCCACTTTGAATTGCAATAAGTTTTCGAGAGGAGAGAGTTTGAGCCAACATATATTTATTCAATAGGTCCTTGCACTCGGTTCCCACCGTGCAATACTGATGTCTCTTGTCTCCTTGTCGTCAACGACTAGCCTAAAGATGAAATTTTTGCTTTTAGGAGTGAAAAACACAGTTTTCAGCTATTTAATCCAGCTTGTAAGAAAAGGATTAAAAGGGAGTTGTTAATTTTCCAAAGAAAATGCGCTATTGCCTTTTCATTTGTATAACAACTTAAACCCTTGAGTTACATGCTGATGAAAAACGCTATTTACTATTCTTTGGATAACCGAACAATAGCAAGAACCAAAAGACTCTATTTGTTTATTTATAACTTGACATCAAAACAGACTTTCGAACAAGATTCAAAATGATCTAAACCATTTTAACAAATTGATAAGTTATAAAGATCCGCTACATTATCTTTCCCGAAGCCCTAAAACGTTTCAGTCAAAATGGCGTAAGAAATACGTTAATAACATTAATGAGAGGCGTGCCAACAGAGAGAAAAGGGTAAAGGTGAGCATGGGACATCAGCACAGCATTCATCATTAAAACTTTTTCGAAAGTAAAGATGCAATGCAGCCGCCTAACATTAAAGAACAGTTTATTTTTGCGTTCGTACTTCTGGAGGAAACAGTCATTAAGCTTGAATAAACCGTACTTTTTCTTCTTCTCCTTCTCATACTAATAAAACCCTTCTTTTAAATTAATAAATGTCGTATTTACTTTTGCCTTATTGATTCTACTTTCATTCACGTTAAAAATTCCAAATAATGAATTTCGAATTTTCATTTTTTTTTAATTTGTTGTACATTACAACTACCTTAAAGTAGGTAATAAGTAACAGTGAGAACGGTAATTAAAAAAAAAAAATTAAAACCAAGAGTGGAGAAAACACCCATTGGTATTACTCCAATGTTACAATAATATTGTGTGTTCAATCGATTTGTGTGTCATTATCACTTTCACTGTTATCACCATCACTTCCTAGAAGATCTCGCTGCCGTTGTCTCTTCAGTCGGCGAGGAGGGTTTGAGGAGATTCGTCGGGATGCGAGGTTTCTGATGTGTTGATTTATGTCAGTTGGGAGGTTTTTATGAAATTTACGGTAACGGAAACGTATTTCATCTTGTACGAAAGGAATATGTAAATCTGTATGTGTAGTTTGGTTCGATACATAAAATGGAGCATCTAGTATTTTCGTAGTATTATAGACTGGGCAGTTTGAATGTGGATATGGGAATGTTTGGCCGAACCCGTAAGTCCAAATCGGTTGTTACGTATCAACAATGTCGGTCGGCGCTGCCCTTCTGGACCGGCAGGATCAAAAAGGAAACAGAAGAGGAAGGGAGTCTTATGGTAATCCGGAGTTCCGAAGTCGTCGAATGTAATGTCCAATATATTGCAAGTGCCTTTAATCAGTTCTCTAGGAATAGAAATGACGATAGTTTGTAAAAAACGTATTTATCAAAAAACTAAATGACTTGGGGGGATATCAAAATCGGTACATGTAAATTATAACAACATAAATAAAATTAAACATAAAAATAATCAATAAAAAATTTTTTTTAAATAAAATTAAATAAGGTCAATTGTGTCGCATTATTAGATTCTGGTGCGAGTGTTAATTCTATCAGTTACAACTATTCATTAAGTTATTATCAAAAATAAAAACGGTTCAAATAAATTCAGAAATAAATAATGCAGTCATTTCAATAAGAGAAAATAAAATACAACCATTTGCCAAAATTCGAATACAATTAAAAATTGAGGATTTGACGTGGAAACAAGAATTTTTAGTCATAAAAAATTTACCCGTTCCATGTATAATTTTTATCATTTTATGAGGGAAAGGAGGTATAATTTTAATGCCATTTCTTAATGGATTTTACTTTCATTTTCGAAATCAGAAATTTTACTCCTTTTTATCTCTAAATGAAAATTTTGAACTACATAATAATTTACAAGCAATGAGCTTAAATAATAACAACATAAATAATGATCCTCATGTCCTATTAAACTACTATATAAATAAATATCCAGCAGTTTTAACGAAAAAATTAGGTAAAACCAACGTAATGAAAATTCATTTGGAAAAAATTGATAATAAAGTTATTCACTGTCCTCCTTATCCGCTTAATCCTCCACAATTAGAAGCCATGAAAGAAATAATAAATGACCTAATTTCAAAGAAAGTAATCACGAAAAGTTATAGCCCATATGGATCACCGGGCATTTTTAGTCCCCAAAGCAGATTAAAAATCATTCAGATTAGTTGTAAATTATCAAAAAATAAATAAAATAATAAAATATGTAGATTACCCATTACCAACCATAAACTCTGTTTGTGATTTTCTAAGAGATGCTACTTATTTTTCTGTAATTGATCTAAACCAATCATTCCATCAAGTTCCACTGTCCAAAGAAAGTGCCGAGTTAACTTCATTTATAGTTCCTTTTGGAAAATTCCAATATAATTGTCTTCCTTTCGGAATGAGAGCAGGAAGTGGATACTTGTCAATGCTTATTGATACAATATTTGTGGAAGAAAAATGTAAAATAGTTTGGTCATTTGTTGAGGATTTATTAGTATACACTTCGGGACCTTTAGAAAATCATATCAGAGGATTAGATAAAATATTTTCAAAATTAAAATTAGCAAACTTAACAATAAATCCATGTAAAATGCAATTAGCGCAAAAATCAATTAACTTTCTTGGCCACATAATTAGCCATAATTCCATAAAAATTGATCCCGATCGAACAACAGTCATTTTAAATATACCTACACCACGAACACTAAAACAATTAGCAAGTTTTGTAGGCGCTATATCGTATTACGCAAAATATGTACCAAATTTATCAGAAAGTTTAACACCCTTAACCGATTTAAAGAAAAACAACTCAAAATTAATATGGAGTGACAAAGAACAGAATAGTTTTGATAAAGCAAAAAGTACACTAGCCAAAGCACCTATTTTACAAATGCCAGATTTTAAAAAGGAATTTGTGTTGTCTTGCGATGCAAGCCACACTGCAATTGGAAGGACATTCATTCCCGGACTCAAGGTCTGGCTGACATGAGGATCTTTAATGTCCCTACCTAGGCTCTGGGCCCATACCGGACAAACCGATTCCCAAAATGCAAGCTGACGCACCGTCGCCGAAACAACGATGTAGAGGTTTCGCACCCCGAAGGGCTGTTACCGCCTCGCTTACACCTCGCCAAAACGGGTAAAATGTCGCACGCAAGGCCGACCGACCGACATACGTCGGCCAACCGACCCGCGTACTCCCTAGATAGAGAAGGCGCATGGGTTGGCTCGGGTAGACTTAACTGCCCCTTTTTCTCGATCCAAGCTTCATTCCTTCCTGTGATTCCCAACCCTTGGTTGCAAGGGGGGTTTCTGGGTACAAAATAATGGTGCAGCCCAGAGAACGTGGCGCCCTCTCTAAAGCACAAGCTGTACTCGCGTCGACTGGGTCGGCGCGGGCGGCGGGTGCCTTATCAGAGGCACGGAGGGGTCAGTGCGCAAGATCCTGTCTGTACGGGCGGGGGAGTGCGTATGGCCATCTGTACCACGGGGTGACTGTTCCAACTGTGAATGTTTCCAAAATTCGGCCCAGTCACACTTGCGGTTGGATTCGTGGTTGGTCGTGGTGACGCCCCTGCCGGGAACTTAGGCAGAGGCTGTCTTCTGCCGGTGACCTTCGTGAGTTGCGCATGACCGACGTGACCCGTTCGCGGAGATCGTCAGTCGGGAGAACACATGTAAGCGTTGACGACGTGATGATCATGTCTTATCCCCTCGATTGCGTAGACGAGCGCCTGGTGCCGGTAGTGGATCGGCGGTCTCATACCTACGTGTGTTTGTACGGCTATGCGTATGACCGGCGTGGTACCCTAGGGGAAGCGAAGGATCGGACCACCTAGGCTTGGCCTATGGCGTCCCTCGAATTCATGTGGCCGGTGTAGGCGAATCGTTGGCTGAGACCTTTGCCCGTAGACAGTGCTCATCTAGGGGGTGAGTAGCAATCTCAATTAAATCCGAAACCGTTGCCGGGGCGTTTCCCGGAAGTTTTTACGTTAGGGAAGCCTCTACACTCAGAGAGATGGAGTGCGCCTTCTCTATCTAGGGAGTACGCGGGTCGGTTGGCCGACGTATGTCGGTCGGTCGGCCTTGCGTGCGACATTTTACCCGTTTTGGCGAGGTGTAAACGAGGCGGTAACAGCCCTTCGGGGTGCGAAACCTCTACATCGTTGTTTCGGCGACGGTGCGTCAGCTTGCATTTTGGGAATCGGTTTGTCCGGTATGGGCCCAGAGCCTAGGTAGGGACATTAAAGATCCTCATGTCAGCCAGACCTTGAGTCCGGGAATGAATGTCCTTCCAATTGCAGTGTGGCTTGCATCGCAAGACAACACAAATTCCTTTTTAAAATCTGGCATTTGTAAAATAGGTGCTTTGGCTAGTGTACTTTTTGCTTTATCAAAACTATTCTGTTCTTTGTCACTCCATATTAATTTTGAGTTGTTTTTCTTTAAATCGGTTAAGGGTGTTAAACTTTCTGATAAATTTGGTACATATTTTGCGTAATACGATATAGCGCCTACAAAACTTGCTAATTGTTTTAGTGTTCGTGGTGTAGGTATATTTAAAATGACTGTTGTTCGATCGGGATCAATTTTTATGGAATTATGGCTAATTATGTGGCCAAGAAAGTTAATTGATTTTTGCGCTAATTGCATTTTACATGGATTTATTGTTAAGTTTGCTAATTTTAATTTTGAAAATATTTTATCTAATCCTCTGATATGATTTTCTAAAGGTCCCGAAGTGTATACTAATAAATCCTCAACAAATGACCAAACTATTTTACATTTTTCTTCCACAAATATTGTATCAATAAGCATTGACAAGTATCCACTTCCTGCTCTCATTCCGAAAGGAAGACAATTATATTGGAATTTTCCAAAAGGAACTATAAATGAAGTTAACTCGGCACTTTCTTTGGACAGTGGAACTTGATGGAATGATTGGTTTAGATCAATTACAGAAAAATAAGTAGCATCTCTTAGAAAATCACAAACAGAGTTTATGGTTGGTAATGGGTAATCTACATATTTTATTATTTTATTTATTTTTTGATAATTTACAACTAATCTGAATGATTTTTAATCTGCTTTGGGAACGACTTCCTTCAGGGAACGCCTACGACGAAATGAACATGGTTTGATCGACTGCGCATTATATTATCAAACGTAGACTAGCATGTCTAATCCCCATTGTTTGTGTGTGTGATTTCTTTATAGAATTGCAAGACCTCCTAGGATAGATCAGGGGGAGTCACCCACCTTGGTGCATAAGCCACTCCGAGGTTGGGCTCTGGTCGGGCGCCATCGACTTCTTTGGTTTTCCGGCGCCCTTACGTTCCCTAAAACTAGTCATTCTCACGCTCACTCATACAATAAATATATACATACATACGTACTACTATATACAAACCCAATCACACATGCATATCCTATGTCTAGAATCCAGGTGGGAGGGTTCTCGATATTCCGCCCCGACCCAGCTTAACGGAGCAGAGGTGGAGCCTTGAAATAATATGCTGCACCGCTCCCAACATACTTCTATTCTACCAGAAACTAAATCTAAACTTAACCTATAAAATAAATGCCCCTCTATATGCAACCCACAATCCCAATATCTCTTAAAAACCTAAAAAATTTGTCCTTGAATTCGCTGCCACGCTCGAGCATTCTCCTATAACCCGGCGGTATTCCATTTCGGTCCCGATACGGGACCAAACTGGCAAACCCCTCTAACACGTGCGACACTGTGAGACTGTGATATCTTTAGCAATATGATGAAAATAAAAGTGGCAAACTAACAAGTTCATGCACGTCAATCCAGGTTGTGAATTATTTTTTGTTATTATTCATCAAATAAAATAAAACGAACATGTATCTCTCTTTGTTTGTAAAGCCTCCTCACTACGGCAAAGTGGAGATACGACGAGGAGGACATTTGAAATAATTTTCATACAACAATTTTGGTGTGCGGTTTATTACGACCTAGCCAGGGGCCGTCCAATCGCTCAAGTTTACGAGTGTTTAACCACCACGCCAATGAGCAAGCAATCAGACTTTCATACCGTTATGTTGAAAACTACTTCAAAACCACAAAAACATAAAATATTTTCTACTTACAAAAAAAATTGTAAACTTTTCCAGAAAAATATGAAAACACCGTTTAATTTATAACAAAAAATTATTTCTACAGATACAAAATATAAGAGAACAAATTGCCTTCTTATTAAAACTATATTTTCTTTTTTTAAAATTGCGGTATTATTAAAACAATACTCTTCTGTGCTCTAAATATTATTTCAATATTTCTAATAAATTATTTACAAATATCCAATTAGACAAGGCGTATGGACGAAAATGAGTGCACATCTTTGGCGTAATATTATGAAGTAAACAATGTGTCCCTTCTTGCGCTGGTCTCAAAAATCAATTTGTGCACAGCCAAAATCTTCGAGGTCTATTACATTATCGGTGAAATATGAGAGAAACCTTGTCGTTTGTAAGCCTTTAACAAAAATCTTTTTATATCTATCAAGATTATGCCGTAAAATCGCATCTAATTGGTCATAACCTACATCACCATCTCCCAATTTTATTTTATGGAAATAGCGATGTAACCAACTATTACTTGAAGACTGGGCTCGTTTTATGTACTTTCCTCTGGCGGTTTGAAAATCCCATGTTGACTCGAATTGTGGTCAAGACCTACACGCGACAATTCATGTCATCATTCATGACAATTCACAATATATGCATTCATGTTGTCCAGAAAGCATTGAATTTCTACAAAACATGCTCTGTTCGAACTCATGGTAGCAAATGAATATTAAATGTACTGGCTTTTGGACCATTCTATGAACGATGTTGGAAAGAGGATTATATTATATTATACTATCATGTATTATGAGACAATACGCTGTGGTGTAAGAAGGAAACGGTTTATCAGCTTCGCATACCAGTCTCACATCTACCGGCCAGATTTTTATGGATTCCGAGTGTTTGGAAAAATCAATTACGACAATAGGAGCTTCATCTCTGAATTCAGATAATGACAGTAAAGAGACGGATTAGGCTCAGAGAAGTAATTTTTTTTAATGTTTGAATACATATAGTGTATGACGAACGGTGCCGTATTATTGAGAAATCCAATAAATTACGACATAACTTTTGTGGATCTTTCCTCGTCTGAAGAATAGTGACAAGTAATTTTAAAAAAATGATTTGGTTACAATTGTGTATAAAAAGGACTTTTAATAAATTATAAGAAAAAGAACAACAAAAGAATAGCGACTCTGCCGTGCTTCAGCATATTATTTTAACTAAGAAATAAATCACCAAACGCATTCATTAATTTTAAAAAAATAAATAAAACATAGGCTCACTGGCGTTGAAAAAAACTATATGATGCGAAGTAGACAAACTCTAGCCTGAGAAGACGATGTATTCAGTCAAGGCTCAATTCCGCAAATTTTCCTCAATTCGAGAATCTTCTGACCTCAGGAAGCATCTAAGAGAGACTGCCGTGGTTCTCTCTATTCCTGACGTGTCCGGCGTTTCAACCTATCATTATAAGTGTAACACTCCATATTGGTTATTAGAAAAATTCACATTAAATCGTAGTGTGGGTAAGATTTCGAATTTAAAAAAAATTACATTAGCCAAACAGCAATGGTCAAATTTATTTGAATTCATCAACAAATTATTTTTCTATACGACTGAAATGCCAAAATTATAAAACGGGTTTTTTTCCATTTGAGTAGAAGTTTTGACCGGCAGCAACTGGCCCTGAGTCGTAAATAGTAGCGGGTAATCGTACAACTCCCAAATTCTAAATGGTACCGATATTACTTTTTCCTTTTTCAAATGCTTCAACATCAATAGTTTCTGATATTCGTTTAAATAGAGATAGGGTATTTTCCAAGAGAGATTCGTCAACTGTAATTTTGCTTTTTTCAAATTATCTGTTGAAATGTAACAATTTTCATCCCTTCTGGATCGTAAAACCAACTAACAATATTATGGGATGCATACAATGAAATCACCTTCACTCGAATTCAAACTAGATTGTTAGATCCTGGTTAGATTCAGCCACCATGTTCATTAAAGCCATGATGTCTTATCGAAGTGAAACCTTTCAAAGTACTGGAAATTCTAGGAATTTTAATTCTGTCTATTTTTGTCACAGATTTCGTACCTAATTTCATTGAACAAAAATGCAAAAGCGTTTTGAGTTAATTTACTATTAGTAAGTACAAATTTCTTCTCTAAATAGAGAAAACTCTCGCATGTAAGGTGTAAATATCTTGATGTTGAACAGTGATTCATCTCATTCATACCACAAAATATCTACCCCGCTTCGTCAAGTCAATGGTAGTTGGACCAAGTCAGATGAGGAAAAAGCGAATGCTTTTGCCTCTTACCTGAACACAGTGTTCACCCCACACGTCAACATAGTAGACCATACCTACTCAGAACTGATCAATGAATATTTACTTTCACCGATTCCATTATCCCTCCCTCCAAAAGCTTTTTCACCTTCTGACGTTCATTCTATCATACAACACCTAAAATCCAAGAAAGCCCCAGGGTTTGATCTTATTACTCCAAAAATTCTCCAACACCTTCCCAAAAAGGCCATCATTATCATTACATATCTATTTAATTCCGTTCTTCGTACAACCTACTTCCCTATAGCTTGGAAGCACTCGTATATTCGAATGTTCCCTAAGCCAAAAAAGCCAACACATTGTACTACTTCATACAGGCCAATAAGTTTACTACCTACGTTGGGTAAAGTTTTAGAAAAACTCCTACTTAAAAGAATTCTTCCGATTTTAAATTCTCAAAACACAATCCCAGCCATTCAATTTGGTTTTCGCAACCGCCACTCAACTGTCCAACAGTGTCACCGCGTGGTAGACGTTATTTCATCCTCCCTTGAGATGGGACAGTACTGTTCCGGGGCCTTCCTTGACGTAAGCCAAGCTTTTGATCGAGTTTGGCACCCGGGCCTGCTATTCATGCTCCTTCCAGCCACCTACTATCTCGTACTACACAGTTTCCTCACTGACCGATTCTTCCAAGTCATTGAAGGCCATTCCCTCTCTTCATATTTTCCTATCCATGATGGTGTTCCTTAGGGTAGCGTTCTGGCCCCTACACTGTACTAGATTTTCACAGCTGACATGCCAACTCATCCCGAAACCACCACATTCACATTTGCAGACGATGCGGCAATTCTCTCTAGCAACCCCGACCTTGTCATTTCCAATCGAAACCTCCAACAACACCTCATACTACTAGACTCCTGGTGTAAAAAGAAAAGGATAAAATTTAACACGGAAAAATCCACCCACATTACCTTCACTCTTCGTAAAAAGATCTCTCCCCCTGTTTTCATAAACTACACTCCCCTCCCAACTGCGGACAAGGTGCGGTACCTCGGATTGTACATCGACAAACGCCTGACGTGGAATCCACACACAAGATTGAAACGTCAGGAGGTTATGACAAGATTTAGAATTCTTGCACGACTTCTTGACAAACGCTCGAATTTACCTTTCAAAAATAAAAGACTGCTTTACAAAACCATAATTAAACCGATTTGGACTTACGGACTGGAAGTGTGGGGTTCAGCCAAACATTCCAATGTCCACCGCATTCAAACTGCCCAGTCTATAATACTACGAAAAATACTACCATTTTATGTATCGAACCAAACTACACATACAGATTTACATATTCCGTTCGTACAAGATGAAATACGTTTCCGTTACCGTCTTGGCCTTCTTTCTTCAGACTGTACCTAAAGCCGTCTCCGGCTCCTTACAGTGTATTGGCTTTCAGCTTTGTGTTTCAGCTTTTTTATTATAGACGGAAGCTGTTAGAACCTTCGGAGTCAGAATAAAGGATCATTAAAAAAAAAAATAAATAAATAAATAATAAATATATATATATATATATATATAT
>CM077103.1:288847-310980 GCA_039619505.1 Cimex hemipterus
GAATAAAAGTTTTTAAAAACTCATTCGACCAAAGAAGTTATTTAACTTATATCTATCAGGTGAAAGTTTTAGTCTTTACCCTTCATTTCATATCCTCATTACTTTTAATGTCTTTGTGTTTTCTATTCTTCCTAAATTTTTCGTTATTGGTGTTCGGAATGTTAAGGCTAGGAAACATTTTCTTTTGTAATCCGCAGAGTGCGTGATTATGTCCTTTTCGTATGTCACACATGCCTCTTATTTACATTTTCCCTAATCCTGATTTGCCCTTCATGTCTTTTTCCCTACGTTGACTTCAGCCTAAGCCACGAACCTCTCACGTTTCTGCCCATGTATACCTAAGCTAAAATCGGTCTTCGCCCTTTTACCTGAACCAACTGTGTTCCTTACTTGCTATCGGGAGCAGGCGGATTCGGACCATCGCTTACTCCCAGTAACGTCCCAGGTAAGTAAAATCCTTCTTCGCAACCCCTCGTTATTTTATTTTAAACATTATTTTATTTGATAGTTCTTTACTTTCTTTCATTTAATTTTATTTTATTTCAATTTATTTTTATTTGAAAAAAGGGAATCCGCTCAACAATAACCTTTTAAAAACCGTTTAGGCGTTGACACGGCTCTCATCACTGAAAGATAAGTTCCCGGGTTTGCATTCAGGCCCTCTGGTTTCAAATCCAGGACATTTACAGTGATTAGCGCAGTGTTAACACAGTCACATACGCTCCTAATTATTTGCTTTTATTTTCCCCAATGTTTTATTTGTTAGTAGTTTTGTTTCGTTGTATATTTTTATACTTGGTTCTACTATGTTCACTTCGTATATTTTAATTAGCATGATTGTCCTTTTGTAAACATAACAAATACATACTTAATTGTTGCTACTTTTTACAATTTTTGCTCTGGGTTATGAAATTTGTCAAATTATCTAGTAAATTTTCATTAAAATCTATTGTTTTTCAGAGTCCTTTTTTTTCTACTTTAATCAGAATTTATTCAAATATTAACTCTAATAAACTTTTAATTTAACTTCACTATCAGCCTAGTTTACCTAATGATTACATTCTCATATTTTGTTTTATTCATTTATTCATTCTTTAAACTGACAATAAATCCTTGGATAAAAACCTCTATTGCTGCCAAAGGCTGAATAAGTTGTGCATTCTTCTATGTTCAAATTAATGCCCGGGTTCAAACTATTTCTTAATCAATTTAGTTCGAGAAAGAACTTAAATTCAAAAGTCCAAACTTTACCAATTAGAATTCCTTCTGAATACTTCTCTATCCCTTTTATGAAGAGATTGTTGAATTCTAAACATAAAAACTAGAATATTAAACGCTTGTTACCGTAGTTTAATATGTTGTAAATGTAAAATGTAAATATCGAAAGATTATATTTATCAAAGCCTGAACTCTGATATTATTGTCAATTGCAGTACGAAATTTTCGAAGAAGCCAAAATATGTATGTAACTACATATATGAAATACTTTATCGTGTATATGCTGAAAGGGTTGGAAAGTATTCAACCAACGTAATCACTCATCCAAAATTTTAATTTAGTAAAAAAGATTTTTAAAAGGTTTTGTAATTTAAACTGACATATTTACATCCTCGGCTCCTTAGAAAAGGAAAACACCGTCTTTGTAAAAACAGAAGCCCACTCCATTTAATTCAATGCCCCTGGTATGTTAAACCCTTGATCCTTGGTAGGAGTAGAAAGCGTCCTGGACCTTTGCTGGATCAATCTACCCTGAACATAACAAACAAAGTCCCTCCCGAAGGTTAGTACAGGTTGAATGTAAACAACTTGCGTTCAACTATTTACCCATATAGATCTTATATTTTACCAAGTAAATAATAAGAAAGAAGGTCGGTTATTGTTTATAACCTCTTCAAAATTCGGCCATCGCCAATAAACAAGGTGTACGACTTTTAGCGTTCTAAAACAATGTGAAAAATTGAAAAATTTTTAAGATCAAATTTGAACGTATATGAAGTTGGAAGTATTACCATTTTCTGGTTTTCCCAAGTCTTTCATTTCGCTTATCCTAATAGTTATATAATTAACTTTTATTCAACTGATTGGAAAAGAAACAACTATTTATTAAAATATCGTCTTGACGAAGTTTGATTCGCATTTAGTTTTGCCATTTCCGTTTATTTTGGGCTGCGTATTCTTGTTTTTTTTTTTTGTTTTTTTTTGGGGGGGGGGTTTCTTTTCGGCGCTTCTGGTGGTTCTTTCCTTTTGCCAAGAACTAGGATGAACACTTCATCTTCATCAATATTATTGTAAGGTGTGTGGGTTTGGAGAGGTTTGTGGAACATTCCGGATTTTTTGTGATAGAGAATTGAGGGAGAGTTAGGGTGTTTATAGGGGGAGTAGGATTGGGAGGGGGTGTTGTTGTTGGGCCCAGATTGAGCGGAGTATGCACTTTTACTCCTGGGTTATTTCCTTACATTTTCATTGAAAGTCCATTATCCAGTAAAGATAAAAAGCTTAGACGATAGCCAAGACGATAGCCACACTCTCTGATGGTAAGGTTTACTAAAAACTCCTCATGTTGAAATCAAAATGTATTGCATGGTAATCATGGTGGTCATAAGGTAGGCGTCATTAATAATAATGTTATGATTTTTCCTGTGCTCCCGGGCATTTTGCACAAGTGTAATGAGCAGGCTAATATACATGTCAAGAATGGGGCAATTATGATTATTTCTTCAAACAATAGGCTGGCAATTTTCCAAAAATAAATTATTATGAGTCTATAACCTCATGCGTCGACTTCGTAGGGAAACAAGCGAAGTTATTCATAGAGGAGCAAACAAGAACAATTGTAGAAAGCCAGGAAATATAAAATTCTGACTCCAGGCTGGACACATTTCATTTAGCGTAAAGATCTAGACGTATTTCTGTTGGCAAGTCAAGGAAAAAGCGCAAGCTGTCTCATACACGAAAGAATCGAGCTATGAAAACGGATTAACAGCTGACTGGTGAACTCTATCAAAAGTACAGGGGCACAATAGCTTCCTTCGAGTGAAGGTGCTTTGCTGTCACCCCTTCATTCCCTATTCTAATCCTACAATTTTTAATTTACAGATACATCTCACCTTCGCAATTTATTTGTGTGATGGCGTGATATTATGAAGGTTGAAGAAAAACCAAATTTCTCTAAACAATTTTTGTTTTTAGAATAGAAATGAAGAATATATAAATCAATCAACGATATATCAATAACTGAAATTTCTGTAAAATCTAATAGTTAAATAAAAAGAATTAAACAAACACTAATTCTTATTCACAATTTGCCTCTCAGAAATAATTCACGTAACGGGAAATTGTGGACTACAAATCTTTCGCAGCGGAAATTAACTAACGCAAATCGTCCGTTCCAAAGACAGTTGACCTCACTCAATATCGGTAGCTCGGATAAAAGTAAGAGTCATTATCTCCGGCGCCAGGTTTTCCCTTTCCATCGACTTTCCTGTAAACAAGTCTCCTATATATATACGCTTGCCACAGGGGGCCCTTGATATTCATTTCTTAGACAAGTTTCCTAAGTGATACTCTTCCTCAGTCAACCTACAGGAATCTAAAAGGGGCTCCTTCGGGCTTACTAGAAAGAACGACTCTAAAGTTTTGACACTCAACACCTTTAACTTATTGTAAATACTAAAAAATTACACTATAAAATAAATTAAATTAAATATATCAGATTTATTTTCTGCCTGCATTGAGGCATGATTAATAATATAGAAAAAATGGCTAAAAAAAGATTTCGAAGTAAAATTTATAAGGAAAATAAATTTAAAATATTCGATTTGTACAAAATAATCATCTGAATGTTTTAAAATGTAGTCGCTGTTAACTTCAATTAAGATGTAAGATATACAATAAAACGAAGGAAGGTTTTTTTCTTTCTTATAAGTTATTGAACTTCAAAGCCAAGTTACTTTCCAAAAGATAATGTACATGATGTTCATTTACTCCTACTCGAATTGAAGGATGAATATTTGAATTTGATATATTCAGTTATTTTGAACTTAACAATTATGTCGGCTGGTGTGTGTGTGTGTCCTTTCTACATCGTTGCTGAAATAGAGTTTAATTAGATAATTGTTAAAAAGGTTTTACAATTTGTGAGAGGTAGGCCGATGGATAGAGAATTGTCTGCCTTAACGGTACTCAAATCAAACTCCGTGAGTATACATTTCTGTCAGAATTTCACCTAAAAAACGGAAAACAATTTAACTTTTCCCTCCGTCATCCACACAATGGACACACAAGTCGCTTCCTTTCGTTTATCCGCTTAGAACAAAGGGCTTATAATGAAAGCGGAGACCTGTGAATTCTCCTATTAATATAATAATCCCAACATGTACTTCTCATATAAATCAGCTCGTATACAGCATATTACGAGAAAGCGTGGCCGTTAGGTGGCTGGAATAACCCTACCGTATCATATATCAACTCTAACATCAAATCTATTATATCTAAATTTTAATAAAAACTGTCAATTAGCGTCATATAGCCTTTTTCTAGAATATATAATAGCCGGGGGGAGGGGTTATTCATTATCGCTCATTACTATTTTTTCATAAACATTTTTACATCGAAAGGAAAAATTGCATTGCCATATAAAATTATCAAATAATTTCCCAACGTATTTTGTCTTCTCAATGGTCTTTTAACGTTCATTCATCAACAAAAATTGATAATTTGTGATAAAGAAAGAAAATGGAAAACTAATTCGATCGTTTTGTATAAAGCATTTTTTCATCATTTTTACTTCATTTCATTTATGAAAATAACCATATGCTTTTATGTAAATGATGATCAATCTTAATAAAAGTTTGATATTTACAGTGCAGTTATTAGTAAGATATACTTTTCTTCAAAAGGACAAACGGAGTTCCAGCTCAATTGTTTACTTAAACAATCCTATTTTACATAACGAACGGTGGTTTGTCGTGAAAGACTACAAGAATGGTTTTTGTTTAAAAGGAAAACTAACTATTTGATGCGTTTTGTTTGCATTGACCCTGATTTTCGAAGACAGTTGATGTGTTGTGGGATAGAGCGGAAGGCTATGACAGAATCAAGGTTAAGAAGGAGAATAGACTAGTCATCCGCTAATATGGAATGTCAGCAGTGTAGAGGTTACAGAGGCATGGTGCCAGTATGTATGTATAGGTATTTACTCAAAAATTGACATTTTAATTATTTTCCATCTCCTGCATTTTAAATGAAGCAATTCGGGTGTAAAAAAAATCAGACCAAAAAGGCTATTACTAACGGGCAACTCGGAGAGCAGAAACAATTTTCTCATCGCAAATCAACGTAAATTGCAAGAGATAACTTGTTAACTTAAATAAAACAAGGTTGAATAACTGAAAATCAATTAATATTCAGCGTGGCAGGGTGTCAAATAAGGGAAAATTAATTTGTACCATGATTCTTAACTCTGAGTCCCACACCTGAAGTGGTCGTAATTGAATTTTCTCTTGTCATCCATTTTTACCGAAAGGGTAACGTCAACAAGTGTACATTTCGAACGACTCTGCCGCCTTGGTTCAAGTTTCCAATGCTTTACTTTAAGCAAAAACATTAGTAAAATATCCAACCTAAATAATTATCAATATCATTCAACATGAAGTTGTTACTATTTGCTTTTCAGCATTAGTACAAGTCTGCTATTTTATACTTTCGTCTCTTGACGACTGCTGCACTGTCAAAACCTGAAATGTTTTGGTCTAATTGAATGACTTTCCATAGTAGATTCTTCAAGAATAGTTCTTAGTGCAACAAATATTACAGTAGCATTTTAATTATATGCTTTTGATAGGAATAAAACCACAAAACTTATACTTTAAAAAAATTAATAAAGAACCACGAATTTAAATATATTTTATATAATATATAAATAGACATCGTTTTTTTATTTATTTTTAGTCTAGTAAGGACGGTCATAACAATAAGGGGGCGGCCTACGGCCGCCTCAGGCCTCACGAGAGGTAGCAATGATCCAGGAACCCCCTAGAAAAGGATATCAACAAGGATTCGGGATAAAGACAAGGGTTATAACTGCAGGTTCCCCGCCAGAAGCTATGATGGTAATATTAAATTCGTGCGTGGCAGTAATGAAAATTGGTGCATTATGCAGCAGGCATTGGATAGTGGTGAAAATTGGATGGGAGGGAATGGAGATAGCAATTGCATGCGGCTATTTCCTATTTTCGTTTCTCATAGAACCATATCTGGAGAATCTGGACAAAATAGTTGGAATAGTAGGGCCGGAGAAATTAATAATAGCGATAGACGCTAACGCTAAACCACAAAGATGGTTAATTGCGATTAAGATAAAAGTGAAGAAAAATTATGCGAATGGATGGATCAATACGGGCTTTATGTGATTAATAAGGAATCTGACATCACTACGTTTGACAACATAAGGACAAGGACAAATATAGATATAACAATTATAGAGAAAAATTATTAACAAAAATATATATAACAAAAATCGAAAGATATAAGGAACGAGGAAGACTTACAAGTGGAAATAAATACGTTAGAGAAACAATTCGAAAAAGCATGCCAAACATCCGGAGAAAGGAAGAAGGAGGGTATGAAAAGAACAGGAAAAGGAAATTGGTGGAATGAGCAAATGATAAGAAATAGGAGTTGAACAGGAAAAGGAGGAAAATTCAAAGAAAAAAAGATTAAAATGAAAAGAGGAGGAAGATAGGAGAGTATAAGAGAGAACTAAAGACATACAAAAACGAGAAAAGGAAGAGGAAAAAGGAATCGTGAGAAAGGTTTTTAAGAAAGGAATCGGTGGAAAAAGTATGGGGTATAGGCTATAGAATGGTAATGGAAAAAGTAAGGAAGGATACGATATTGCGTGCAGTTGGATTAGGAACGGGGAAGATTTATGAATTAAGGAGGCAATGGAGAAGCTGCTAAACGGATTGATACAGGATGATAGGAGAGAAGATGAGGAAACAATACATGCAAGGACTAGAGAAGATGTGGAAAGATGGAAAGGAAATTAGAGGAGGATAGGAGGGGGTATATGGAAGAAGAAGAGGAAGGGCAAATAATTTCGGAAGGAGAACTGTAGGATTGAGGAAAAGGAAAGCGCCAGGACTAGATGGGATATCGGCGGAAATGATAATTAAAGGGCATGAAAAAATTAAAAACATATTGCATGAAATTATAAGTGCATGAAAAAATTAAAAAGATATTACATGAAATTATAAGTGCATGAAAAAATTAAAAAGATATTGCATGAAATTATAAGTGCATGCTTTAGATATGGTAAAATCCCAGACCCGTGGAAAAAAGGAAAAGTGGTAGCTCTTCTAAAAGCTGAGCATAAAGAGGATAAAGACCCGGGAAAGCCGACATCTTATCGACCCATATGCCTGTTGTCAACAATGGGAAAAATTTGGGAAGAAATTTGTATTGAAAAAATAGAAAGATGTGGGGATTGCATGCAAGTAACCAACAATTTGGGGGGGGATATGGTGTTGAGGATGCTTTGGAAAAATTAAAAGACAGTTTTGCATGCGAAGAATAAATACGTAGTAGGCTTATTTATAGATATTTCCGGGGCATTTGACAATGTTTGGTGGCCATGTTTATTATGAAGGTTCATAAAGAAAAATTGTCCTAGAAAATTAATTTTATTACTTTTAGAATATTTTAATAATAGAGTAGTTTGCATGCAACAGGAAAATATATAGTGGAATAAAGTTACTAATGGGTGTCCCCAAGGCTCTGTGTTAGGTCCACATATATGGGTATGGCTTTTTGATACTCTGATAAAAAACCTAGGGGAAAATAGCCAGGTAATAGCATATATGGATGATCTGACAATACTGATAGAAGAAAAAAGTAAGGTAGGGATAGAGAAAAGATTAGGGGAAGTAACTAAACAATTGGAACAATTGACAAAATTAATAAAAATGGCAATATCAATGGGGAAAACAAAATGTATGTTTTTGAAAGGGGAAATGAATAAGGAAAGAAGACCTAGGAATTTTTGTGGAAAAAGGACAACGGATACAGTTTGTGGAAAAATATAAGTATTTAGAAATATGGATTGAGGAAGGAATGAGGTCAACATATAGGTGTAAAAATAGAGGCTGCGGTAAAGAAAGTGATGAAATTGGTAAAACTGGATGGAGCTACATGGGAGTATACATTTAAGTGCATGAAACTAATTTTTAATGGGGTAATTAATACAAGTATTTATTTTGTTTTTTTTTTATCTACGAGCTTATAACGGCTTCGGAAAGGAAAATTTTGAAGAGAGGCTACAGAAAACTGCTTATACGATTATGTAGGACATATAGGACAGTTGCTACTGAATCCCTATATGTCCTAGCAGGAGTTATACCGGTAAAACTAAAAATAATACAAGAGGCATGCAATTTTAAAATTAGAAAAAAAAGAAAATAAGTATAGAAGATTTATTAATAGAGGAAAATGAAATTGAATTATTAGGGAAAATTAAATGTAAGGAGAAAGTAAAAAAATGGATAGAAAGAAAATGGCAATTAGAGTGGGATAGAACGGAGAAAGGAAGAAGGTTTGAATTCTTTCTGAGAATTGGAGACAGAATTAAACATAAAAATTTTGCATGCGATTTTAATGTAAGCCAGGCTGTAACAAGGCATGGAAATTGTGGTAAATATTTGGAAAGGTTTGGGTTAAGTCAGACGGATCGTTGTGTATGCGGACAAATTGATTCAATGGATCATAAATTATTTGCATGTGTAAACTATGATTAGAAGAGATTTAAAATAATAGAAAATTTAAGGACAAAAGGATTGGAATGGATGGAGGATAAAGAAAAATGGGTGGCTGATAAGAGCTATTTTAAGGAATTTAAAAATTTGGTGCATGCAGTTTTAGATTAAATAACTGTGATATTAGGATAAATATAGGTTAAAGTGAATGAGTGAAAGTAGTTTGAAAAGTGAGTGTGATGCGTGTGAGAGTGGAGGAGTGGGAGTTGTCTGATGGGGGAAGTGTGTGAGGATGGTGGAGTGGAGTGGGGGAAGTGTGTGTGGGGGGGAAGTGAGTGTGAGTGAGTGATCTACCTCTCCGGGGGGAGGTGGCTGAAGGTAGAAATACTGGAAGCCACCAACTTCCCGGGGAGCCTTGGCATCCCTGGGCGTCGAGTAAGCTTAGTAATAAGCAGGGACGGACGTTAAATAAACCCCTTTTACAATAGAAAGGGAAAAAGAAAAGAGAGGTAGCAATCGACCCATCCATTTGGGTTGTTGTTCTGCTGTTCCCTCACAGTTGGAGTCTCTCGCGCCCAGTGGTGAGCGACATTCGGCCTTCGGGAAGTAGTGGGACCTGCTATGGTAACTGCGAAAGCCTGGGGAACTGGTGGACACCAAAAGCTGTTTTTGTGGAGAATGGATGCTTGTGATTGAGATCCCCATCGGACGGCGGGATTAATTTCCGGCGTGTCGGATTCCCCTCGGACCGTGCGGCTGGGATAGGACCGACATGTTCGGTTCTTGAAGAGTTGTTTCGTCCCACCCTCCCCGCTGTTCGAGGTCCGCTTCGCGCGGACTTGCGACACCAACGGGAGGTTTCGAACGCACAAGGCCTGAGCACCCGAAAGGGACCACTCGCGTTCACTTTTCCTTTTTTCTCAGTCCTTCATTCTATCCTGTGATTCCCAACCCTTGGTTGCAAGGGGGATTTCCGAGCCCAAAATAAAGGTGCAGCCCTGAGAACGTGGCGACCTCCCACGGCACGGGCGGCTGGTGCCTTCTCAGAGGTACGGAGGGGCCATTGCACAGGATCCGATCTGTATAGATACCTCGGGGTGACTAAATGTTTCCAAAATTCGGCCCAGTCACAAGTGAGGTTGGATTCGTGGTTGGCCTTGGTGACGCCCCTGGCGGGAACTTAGGCCGAGGCTGTCTTCTATCGGTGATCTTTGTGAGTTGCGCATGACCGGCGTGTCCCGTTACAGCATGTAAGCGTTGAGGACGTAATGATCGTGCTACAGTCTCTCGAATGCGTAAGTAAGCGGATGGAAGCGGGTAGTGAATCGGCTTCTCTTACTCAAGCATGTTTTGCATTGTTGTGCGTATGACCGGCGTGGTACCCTAGGGAAGCGAAAGATCGGACCACCTAAGTAGGCTTAGCGCGGTGCGAGACCTTTGACCGTAGACAGTGCTCACCTAGGGGGTGGGTAGCAATCTCACTTAAATCCAAAACCGTTGCCGGGGCGTTCCCGGAAGTTTCTACGCTAGAGGAGCTTCTACACTCAAAGAGACAGAGTCGCCTTCTCTATCTAGGGAGTACACGGGTGAGCAGGCCGATGTATTTCGGTCAGCTGACCTTGCGTGCGGCATTAACCATTCTTACGAGGTGGGAGCGTGGCGGTAGCACCCCTTCGGGTGTGAAACCTCTACATCTTCGCTAAGGCGACGATGCGTGACCTCTCACTTTGAGAATCGGACGGTAAGAGCTCTATATAGCTTAGGTACGGACATTAAAAATCCTCATGTCAGCCCGACTATGAGTTCGGGAAAGAATGTCATCATAATAGATCCTGCAGCAACACTACAGAGGCTATATTAGACCCTCTCCCATTATCTTTCAAGACTTTGATTTTGGACTTCGACTTAACTCGGTCTCAGACTCGGAGTTAAACCGTATCTTATTCACAACCTCGTCTTAATCCTTATTTTACAGATTATTCATTTTTTATGTAAAGTTAATTGTAAACTTTAATTCTTTTTCTAAAAACGAGTGTCGTCGAGTCAAATTTATAACTTATCGCCTTCTTTCCCGACAGCACAATCCATTTAATTTTAAAAGCAAAATATTCATTTCATTATAATTTAAATACAACTAGATTTACAAAGATAACTTTAATTTTCGTTTATTTCTCTTATCAGAAACTTTTAAAAGAGTGGTCAGTCGATAAATCTGCAATTTATTATTTATTTTATTTTCGTTCAGTTCTTATTAACAAAAGTAAATTCTGTTGTGTTTTCATCTCATGCGGTATCATTTTTATTGCTATTCCTATACTCTAAAGGATTGTTAATTGTTTCATTTGTACATTAGTAGATAGAAAATGCGGGTTCTGGAACAGTTGAGGTGGGGGTGAGGTGAATAGGGATCTAGGCTATGTATTCGTCGGACCCTGGCCTGTCTGTGGGAGGTGAAAAAGGTTGGGGTGGGGAGAGGTGTAGCCTATGCATTAGAAGGACCCGAGGGCCTGAAATTTCACCTCCCTAGTAGATAGAAAATGCGGGTTCTGGAACAGTTGAGGTGGGTTCACCTCCCTAGTAGATAGAAAATGCGGGTTCTGGAACAGTTGAGGTGGGGGGTGAGGTGAATAGGGATCTAGGCTATGTATTCGTCGGACCCGATGGCCTGTCTGTGGGAGGTGAAAAAGGTTGGGGTGGGGAGAGGTGTAGCCTATGCATTAGCGGGACCCGAGGGCCTGAAATTTCACCTCCCTAGTAGATAGAAAATGCGGGTTCTGGAACAGTTGAGGTGGGGGGTGAGGTGAATAGGGATCTAGGCTATGTATTCGTCGGACCCGATGGCCTGTCTGTGGGAGGTGAAAAAGGTTGGGGTGGGGAGAGGTGTAGCCTATGCATTAGAGGGACCCGAGGGCCTGAAATTTCACCTCATGTGACGTCACGATTGCTTGCACATGCATGTTTCTTTGACACATACTCGCTCAAATGTAACTTTGCATTTAGTTAGTTTCAAACTGGCCTTGAAACAACACCTGTGTTTAAAGTTTTTCTTAACCCGTCTGATATTCCAGTTGCGTAAGTATATAATATATTATGTAATTAAAATGTATAATTGTACTCAATATCATATAATATTTTTATTGCAGGAAATATCAATTTCTTTTTTTAATAGTTTCTTTCTTCCATTGTTTTGTTGGATTTATTGGATTGTAAGTTTTTTATGACAGACATTGCCTGTACAGAACAAATTATTTAACTAATTTATTCTTTTATAGTTTTTAGAATATAAGATTGATTGTTTTCGTACTTTTCATTTGTTTGCTGAAGTCTGAAATTATTTTTACGGTAAGTTAATCGATAATTTTTAGTACTGCTATTATATGAAATATTCGTTCTAAATATTAAATGTTTCATTTTGTTTGTAGCTCCATCATGCTTTGTTATATGTGTGGGCGTATTTTCAAAAATAAATACACTCTTGCGCGACATGAACTTGCATCGTCATGTTGTAGAAGTTTAAGTACGACCGTTAATTTGTCTTGTCCGATATGTGGACGAAAATTCAGTCGTCGAGACAATTTGCGAAGACATGAACGAAAAATTTGCAAAACTTCTATCGAACACCGAACATCTGCCATGCCAGAATATATGGACACAGAGACCTTCAACAAAATGTCAAGCGAGATATGTTGGTCATGTGGAAAACATACCAAAAGGGATGGTGAAGAATCATATAATGAATGCAAATGCAACAGAAACAATATCGACCAAACTCAATGTGATACTGAAGAAGAAGAAAGTGAAATGGACGAAATATTTGCATGTTTATGCGGATATTGTGGTTCGTCGTTTCCCACCGTCTACACCTGTATAAGACATGAAGAAGAATGTATAGAAAACTTCCTGAAAGAAAACTCCTACAGATGCAGTAAATGCGGATATGGTTTCTTCCAATCGAACAAGCGCGAAGAACATGAAAAGCAATGCCAAAATTTATTTTTAATGTCATGTGGCAAAGAATGCAATGGCGTTTTCCATAGTTTTCACAATCTAAAGAGACACGAAGGATTCTGTTGAAAAAACGAAAATAAACGACAAAAAGGTGAGCCTAATAAAGCTTCTCTGTTGGCTGATCATGGCAGCGAGTATGAAACAGCATTTGAGGGTAGGCTGAAATCTTAATTTTTACGATCACGATTCAATAGTGATGTCAATTTATTTTTAAATGATATTAAAGAAACAATATGTATGTGTATACAAAATGCATTACAAATATTTAACTCGTTAAAAGTTAATTTCGTGTTGGAATGTGTGTTCCAAAATTCAGTACACGATATTTGTGACAGATCATTTAAAACACGAAACGTTGAAGTGTACATCACTAGTGATCTGGATTCGTTTCTCACAGTAGCATTTAATAAACTAAAGAGAGAATTAGAAGAAGCCGAAATGAAAAAAAGTGGGTGGTTTTTGGAAGCGATTGACGGCTTGAGAATTAAAATTAATAAATTCAACCACTTGCGATGTAATAGCTATTTACCGTTGCATAAGAAAATCAATGATAGGACAGCATGCATAAACGTTCAAAACTCTGATTCACTCTGCTTTAAATATGCCATCCTAGCGAATATCAGTCCGCAAAAACCCTCACAGGGTTAATAACTATAAAAACTTATCACATTGTTATAATTTTGATTGCGTGGAATATCCCGTTCACATCAAAGATGTATCACTGTTTGAAAAAATTAATCACATTAGTATAAACATATTTGGAATCAATGATAAATCAGATGTGTATCCTATAAAAATTGTTGATGAAGAATTGGAAGATCATAGGGATCTGTTAGTCATTTCTAACAGTGAAGGGACAAATCATTATGTGTTTATAACGAATTTTGAAAGGTTGGTGTCCTCTCAAATTTCCAACCATAAATCGAAAATATTTATTTGTAAGCGCTGTTTTCATCACTGCCCGAATAAAGAAAAATTCAACGTTCATAGAAAACTATGTAGTCGTCACGTTCCTGCTAGGGTCATCCTTCCACAAGACATAGAATTTGTTGAATTCAAAAACGTGGAAAGGGTGTACAAACTTCCATATGTTGTATACGCCGATTTCGAATGTATTCTCAAGCCAATATCCGATTGTCAACCGAATCCCAATTATCGATACACACGTATGTGGAACAAACACTCACTAATGAGCTTTTGTGTATATTTGAAAGCTTCGGATGAAGTAAAAAATGAAAGTAATGATTTACCACACGGTCCATATCTATACAGAGGTCCGAATGCCGGGGAACATTTTATGAAATACATTTATGATTTGGCTATTAAGGTAGGAGACATCTACAAAACTCAGAAAACTATGAGACCCCCTACTCCTGAGGAACTGCTAGCCGCTCAAAAGTCTAATGTTTGTCGCGTTTGCGGTAAACAAATTGAAACGTCTGACGTATCTGTCTATGATCACAATCACATAACGGGTCGTTTCAGGGGTATTGCCCATAAAAATTGTAATTTAAGAGCAGTTGTACCAAATTTCCTTCCGGTGTTCATTCACAATCTGAGCGGTTATGATAGTCATTTTATAATAAAAAATTTAACTTATGATGACAAGCGCATTGACGTCATACCCCACAGCGAGGAAAAATATATTTCATTCGCGAAGACAATAAATAAGCATATAAAAATTAGGTTCTTAGACTCTTATCGTTTTTTACCTTCTTCATTATCTAATTTGGCTAAAAGTTTAAACACGTTTAAAATCCTAAGAAATTTTTTTCCCGACTCATCTGGGCTAGAATTAGTAAGGGAGAAAGGCATTTTCCCTTACGAATACATCACTAGCTGGGACAAATTAAATGATACCAAGTTACCAACCATTGATAAATTCAGTAGTAAATTGATGGCAACTGAAATTAATCAAGAAGAGTATCAACGGGCTCAGAAAATCTGGAATCATTTCCAATGAAAAATATAGGCGAATATAGCGATATTTGTTGAGAGCAAAAATGTATGCATTAAAAATATATCATCGGGAGGGGTGTCTATCAGAGATTAAAAAAATTAAAGGAATACAACGAAGTGTTGTACATCGTGACTTAAAATTTAATAATTTTGTTGAGTGTTTGGAATCTTCTCAAATAAAAAGGACAAAAGTAAACATGGTCCGATCCAAGTTGCATGATGTGTACACTGTAGAAGTTAATAAAATATGCTTGTCTCCAGACGATGACAAGCGAATAATTAAGGATGATAGAATATCCACCTATTCATATGGGCATTATAAATTGCAACAAATAAATATTTCGTGTTAGTCTTTTTATTGTGTTAATGTTATTCTTTTATTGTATTGATGTTATTCTTTTAATGTGTTTTGTTAATATACATTTATTGAAAATGATGTTTTTGTTATATCTATTCGAACCTTTTTATTATTTATTCTTTCTACGGAAATACTCTAGAACACATGATAAAATGACCGTTGAAAAACATAGCATCAGAAATGTATAAAATGGATTGATGATATGAATGTTGATTAGTCTAAAAGATGCGTTTAGTAAAGCAACACGTGACCCTAGGATTAGAAAAGGTGGATGGTAATCACGAATTACGTAGTTTACCGAAGCACGGAGTACTTTTCCCTGATAGTGTAAGATGTTTAATATATGGACCGTCCAATTGCGGGAAAACAAATTTAATGCTTAATTTATTATATCATCCAAACGGTTTAAAATTTCAGAATGTTTTTATATTTAGCAAATCGCTGCATCAGCCAAAGTACTCCCAACTCAAAGAAATATTTTCCAAATTAAGTGAAATCGGTCTTTATCTGTTCGAAAATAATGAAGTTGTCCCCGCACCTAGAGATGTAGCTTCAAATTCAATTTTCATATTCGATGATATTGCTTGTGATAAGCAGGATCGGGTTAGATCTTATTTTTGCATGGGACGGCATAGTGGTATAGATTCGTTTTATCTATGTCAAAGTTACTCGAGGGTCCCAAAACATTTAATAAGAGATAATGTCAATTTCCTTATTATTTTTAAGCAAGATTTATTAAATATGAGAAGGATATATGAAGATCATGTAAACTCGGATATGTCATTTAAGGAATTTTCCAATATTTGTCGAAAGTGCTGGGACGATAACAATTACGGATTTCTTGTGATTAACAAGGATTCTCCCTTGAAAAACGGGCGTTACCGGAAAGGTTTCGATATCTATATATTGCTTTGAACCAAAAAATAAAAATCATTCGTTACTCCACGATGGAAGAAACAACATCTCCTTGTTTGACACGAGAAATAACAGAAATAAGAAAGAATATTAGACAAAAATATGACGCTCTTAAACGAATGAAGGAGGAAAACGATGAATACCTCAAAGTTAAATATAAACCTATTTTTAACGCCATAAAAGAAGCAAGCACCAATCAACCGAACCACCTAAAGCGAGAAGCGGATGATGACCATCAACCGAAGAGACCGAAAAAATTATACATCCCGTCTCCTGTAGAAAAGACGTCTGTATCAACTCAAAGTATATTGAACGTATTTAGATCCCAGTTACATGACATATATTCGGCCCCATCCTATAAGGATGAAGAAGAAACAGCGCCCACAAGCCCTCAAAATTCCCCCGGAAACATTGAAAACATCGACGAAGAGAAACTTCAACCGATGTTCTCTGAACCAGACGTATTTCAATTCACTCCATGTAAACCTATACTAGAGCAAGTGAGCGAAGAAGTTAGAACTCCTGAAGGAATAAAAATGGCTTTCGATTTTTTGGAAAAAGTTGGTGAGACTCCATCTAAGTACGTTATGAAATTTTTAAATAATGACCTAGGAGGGTTGGATCAAACTTACGGGGTACGTTACGATGGAAAACAATTTACGATGGGTGACAGTATAGTCACGATTGGAAATAACGAATTGGAGATTGGTGAAGAAAGATATATCGTTACACCGGGACTCATGGAATTGATATTCATGAAAAACCCGAATTTCACGCTTGTAGATGCTGATGATAGAAAAAAATTATAAAAATATTCTAACGCACACAAACGCTCACAGGAAACGTTACAGTAGCAGTGGAGATATAAATGCTGTTCGTTCGCACCCGAAATGGCCTGTGATTTCCTCCATGTTTAAATACCAGCCTCAGAGGACAAAAACGGGACTGCCTAAGATTCCGCAACCAAAACGAGGTTTCGGGGTAGTAGATTTTAATCACATGATTGAAAGGTTAAAAATTTTATTAACCTCTTCAGACCACAATAGTAAATCTGAAATCGAATACATTGAAAATAAACTTCGCGATGCTCGTATAATTGTATAAAACCTTCCATATCATGCCAATATGAATCATTTCCTTATTTGAGTCCACATAACAAACATGTCGGAGGTAAAAAGACAAATCGTAGAAGAAATTCATCGACCTGCTAGAAGAAATTTCAAAAGGCGTAAGGTACTATTGAAGGGAATCGACGATTTATGGCAAGCGGACCTGATAGAGATGATACCTTACAGTAAACAAAATAAAGGTTTCAAATATATATTGATAGTAATTGACTGTTTTTCAAAATACATTTGGGCGGTGGAAGTAAAAAAGAAATCGGGCAAAGAAATAAACGCCGCGTTTAAAAAAATTTTACAATCATCCGACGGTCGTGTACCAAGAAATTTACAAACTGATCGGGGGAAAGAATTTTACAATAAAAAAACAAATTCTCTGTTTAAAAAATTCCGTATAAATCATTATTCTACCTACAGTAATGTTAAAGCATCCATAGTAGAACGAGCGATTAGAACCATAAAAACAATGTTTTGGAAAAGATTCAGCCTTCAAGGATCTTACGAATGGTTACCATTGATGAAATCGCTCCTCAATGAATACAACAATAAAAAACACCGTACTATAGGAATGGCACCGGCAGCTGTAAAATCCGGCAAAATTGAAACCCATTTACTAGAAAATATTTTCGTCTTAAACGATAAAATTAATAAAAAGAAAATTAAATTCAAAATGGGGGATCACGTGAGAATATCGAAATACAAAGCGGAATTTAGTAAAGGTTACACCCCTTCTTGGTCCACAGAGATCTTCAATGTATGTAAAGTTAAAAAAACCAATCCTGTGACGTATATCTTGATGGATTCAACCGGGCAGGAAATAGCAGGAGGGTTTTATCAAGAAGAATTGCAGCTAGTAAAATATCCAGACAGCTACTTAGTAGAAAAGGTCATTAAGAAAAATAAAGGAAAAGCCTTAGTAAAATGGCTCGGTTTCGATTCCACACACAATAGTTGGGTCGATATGAAAAATTTAAACATATAAAACAATCGTTTTTGATTATTTTAATCAGTTTGTGTTGAACCGTCAACGAATGAACATGATCCGAAGACGCAAATCTAAACGGATAATTCCCCCTCCGAAGAAAATCGGCGGATGTAAATTGTACCCATTGTCGAAGAAAGCGAAAGATCTATTACTCACTTTTCCGAAGTGGAGTCTAACAAATTTTGATATTTCTCGAATAGCTCGTTCGAAAAAAATTTCAGGTTTTAGGGGTGTTTTTATGAGAGATAATCTGCCTAACCAACCGCGTACAAACGAATGTGCAATATTGAATTTGGATAAAAGTTCTGGCCGAGGTACTCATTGGGTGTGCTATAAAAAAGTTGGAAAATGTGCGAGATATTTCGATAGCACTGGTAAAGGAAAACCTCCTCCCCAACTCGTAAGATATCTGAAAAATGTCCGCATAACTGTGAACAAAAAGAGGTATCAGTCTCCCAATAGTAATCTGTGCGGCCATCTTTGTTTATTGTTTCTGTTAGACCTTATAAAATAACGTTTTTCTACAAATAAAGTTCAGTATCCTCTTTGAACGCAATGGGGTTGAACTTTAAGAAATTATATAAAAAGGGAATGGATAAACCTAGGTCCAGTCTTCCTCAGGAAGTCAACGAGAATACACCACACGTATCGAGAGAAAACGTTCAATTTTTGAAAAGAGCCGGATATAAAATTTTACCCAAATCACAATGGAAATGTTAAATGTAGAAGAACGTCCAAGTTTCGATGAGATCATAGAAGGTGTTGAATTACATTCACATTAACCGTATGCATCGACGAAATTACAGCCTGGTGATGAGATTAGAATGACTGTTCAACACCAAGATATCTACACATTACCATGCGAGAGTTTTCTCTATTTGGAGGGGAAATTTATAAAAGAAGACGGATCCGGTGTACCGGCGAATAGTAAATTAACTCAGAATGCATTCGCTTTTCTATTTGATGAAATTAGATACGAAATATGCGGAACAGAAATAGATAAGATTAAAAATCCTGGGATTTCGTCTACTTTAAAGGGTTTATGTTCTATCAAGCGTGACGGTATAAATGAAAACGCTGGATGGATCTCACCTGGATCTAAAACTCTAAGTTTGAATTCGAGTGAAGGCCATTTCAATGCTTGCATCCCATTACGATTGCTACTCGGTTTTGCAGAAGATTACCAAAAAGTGATCATCAACGTGAAACAAGAGCTCATACTGATACGCTCCAGAAGAGATGAGAATTCTTACATTTCAACAGATAATTCGGAAAAAGCGAAAATAGAGTTGACGAATCTCTCTTGGAAAATACCCTATCTCTATTTAAACGAATACCAAAGACTTTTAATGTTGAGGCATTTAAAAAAGGAGAAAGTTATATCGGTACCATTTAGAAGCTGGGAAATGTACGATTACCCGCTCCTTCCTACGACTCAGAGGCAGTTGTGGGCGGTTAAAACTTCTACTCAAATGGAAAAACCTCGTTTTGTAATTTTGGCATTTCAGTCATCTAGAAAAAATAATTCATTGGTAGATTCAAGTAAATTTGATCATTGTTGTTTGACAAACGTAAAACTCTTCTTAAATTCGAAATCTTACCCATACGATGATTTAAACATACATTTTTCCAATAACCAATATGGAATGTTATACTATATGTATACAAATTTCCAAAAGAATTTCTACCCTGATTCATCACCATCTCCACTACTTTCATTATCTCAATTCAGAGACGATGCACCACTTATCGTAATCGATTGTGCCAAACAATCCGAATCCATAAAAACTGGTCCAGTTGACGTGAGACTCGAATTCGAAGCTAGTAAACCGTTTCCTTCAGATACCACAGCTTATTGCCTAATCATACATGACAGAATAATAGAGTATAATCCTTTAACGAATATCGTCCGTAGAATGGTATAAATTTATGTACTGTCAGCATATTCGATTCATTCACCATCATGACTTCGAACAGAGCTTGTGTAGTTGAAATGCAATGCTTTGTGGACAGCACGAATGCATATATTATAAAAGAATTGTCAATTTTAGATTTGGATCAGTATTCAAGTCAACATTGGGTTTTCAAACCTCCTGAGGAATGCGAATTAAACGAGTCCAGTCTTCGAGTGAATAACTGGCTAAATCGGTATTTCCATAAAATAGAATGGGGAGATGGCGATGTGGATTACGATCAATTACATTTTATTTTACACCGCTACCTTAGCAAGTATAAGAAAGTATTTGTTAAAGGATTACAAAAGAAACGTTTCATTTCATACTATACGGACAATGTGATTGATCTTGAAGAGTTCGGTTGTCCACAAATCGGAATTCTGACACTAGGCGGGGAAGGAACACATTGCTTGCTCCATAACACTACGCCACGGATGTGTACTCATTTTCGAGCCTACGCATTGTCCAATTGGATAAATACGAATAAGTTGTTAGAAAGATTTTAAAATTTCCGCTTTATTTTTCAATTTTTTTAAAAGCAATTTTTAAAGAGAATTTTTTTTAGAAGAAATATTTGTGTTATAAAAGATAAAATGGTTTATTTTGTTATGTTTTTTTTTTTTTATTTGAAATGATTTTCATGTAATAGAATGTGTGTTTATATGGTCACTGGCGAGGTGGTAAAATACCCGTAAACCTGTATGAATGAGAAATATTATATCAGTATTACACAGAAATTTATTTCAATCAAACCTCCTTGATGTATCTCCACTTTGACGTAGTGAGGGGGCTTAGACACTAAGAGAGATACAAATTTATAAAAAAATTATTAAACTCAGCTTTGTAAGGACGAAATGACCACCTATGTTAATAACACCAGTGGATAAGGCAGGGATCGAACCCGCGACCGTCAACGAAAGAGTGGTACCATATCTCGCACATCAACGACCCCACGATGTTATTTTATTGTGATCACCAGGTAACTCCTACGAGTTAAAAAATCCATCCAAGCGAGAAGTCGGTTTTCGACCCCTAATAAAAATATATTCCCTATAGGTTAGAATTAAGGAATTTATTTTATTTAACATTACGTTAGCCATTTTGTCATCCAAAATAGGTGCCATTTATTTAAAATATTAGTGGCAATTTTTAAAATGAAAAATTCAGTCAAAGTTGGCAATATGCTCATGTTCATGGGATTGTGTATAGAGGGCGCGACGAGCTCATTAGTAAGAGGAGTAGGGATTGGCTGGTAAAGGAGGGGAGGTGACGAAATAAACTTGTATGATCATGCTTGTCTCCCACGACTCATTCTATGAACGACTATCGTAGTGTGTACATACACGTATTGGTAAGTAAGTTTTAACCTATTATCAATTTACAACGTTACAGTTATTAATATTTTACTTGATACGAGATGCCTTCCTCCCTTGCATCATTTTTGTCGACAATTGCAAAAAAAGACAACAACATCGGGAAAATTTCTCAATTGCGAGTTGGATTTGAATACGAGATCAGAAAATTCCAACGAATAAATACGAAATACGGAAATACTGTTATAGCACATATAGAATACGTCGGACCTTATTCACTGGATGATGATTATCCGAGAAAGATTTTCCTCCCCGGCAGGATCGTCGATGCGCTAACAGACGACATGATCGAGGAATACGAACAATCACATCGGAAGATTAATATAATATACAACGGGTTTGAAAACAGAAGATATAATATTGATTTTGTTAGATAAATTGTTAATTTTGTTATGTTGCAATTGATTTAATAAAAAATGTGTTATTTGATCATTTAAATATGTTTTACTTATTTATAAATACCTACATTCATACAATGATAACGAAATTACAAAACACCCCCTTGTATCGAAATAAAATAAAATACATGTTGAAAAAAAAATGTAATTATTGGGTTGTCCGGAAAATAATGCAGGATTTTAAGTTTTCATTAAAAAAAATCTATATAAAATATTCTGTTTACGTTTACAGGATTACTCATTTGTATGAATGTCAACACTTATTTAATCCTCTTCCAAATGATATTGTTTGTTTACCTCTGTAGCATTCC
>CM077103.1:315980-344751 GCA_039619505.1 Cimex hemipterus
GGAATGCTACAGAGGTAAACAAACAATATCATTTGGAAGAGGATTAATAAGTGTTGACATTCATACAAATGAGTAATCCTGTAAACGTAAACAGAATATTTTATATAGATTTTTTTTAATGAAAACTTAAAATCCTGCATTATTTTCCGGACAACCCAATATATATATATACATAATATATATAAAAAAATTTTGTAATGTAATAGAATGTATCTTCTGCTAAATGTATTGTAAGATTAAGTGTACATATTATCCTGAATGTGTTGAGCAAAAGGGTTGGTACTGAGTACCACATCAACTATGAGTAATATTAGTTGTACAATTTGGGTATAAGGGAATTAGTATATCGAATTGTCATAATTGAGCGATGAGAAACAATGAATGAAAGTGTAAGTATGCTAAGGTTAAAACTGCATCCATTTGAGGTAGGTAGTAGATATTAATAGATGAGCCTGCTAAATTTTTGCAATAGAACAGAAGAGTAAACATATTAGATCACGTGGCTGAAAGGATTAATATCTGACTATAAAAATAACTGAAACATTATTTAACGCAAAACGATGTTATCTTTTAATAGAAAATATTGTGAGGAGAAGCGCTAGAAAATTCACCAGTACGCTGTTTCCTCCGGACGTCCATTGAAATGGTACGTTTAGCAAAGAATACATAGTCGGATACCGGTACTCGCCGCATGCAGGCCCCCAGGATGTGATAGCCACCGCCTTGCCATTACACACCAAAGCACTACCCGAATCGCCAGAGCAGACGTCCTCTCTGTCCGGTCCGATCCCGCAAATTTGATGACGTTTTTCTATATCGCCGATACACCTGGACTTCGGCGGTTCGCATAAAAGTTCAATGCAAGCTTCATAAGTCATGAGATTTATTTTAACTTCCTTCAGCAAAGAGGAAAGCTCTGTGTAGTGCGCTCCAGGCTTAACAATGACTTGTGAACCCCAGCCCATGGATCGACAGACCGCGCGCGACTTTATCATGCTCTGCACGTCATTGGCCAATGAGATATTTTTTATTTGAATCGGCCATATGTTATTCTGTACTTTCAAAATGTCGAACGGATTCTTCAAAACGGCCAGGCCATAGTCGAAAACCCAGCCGTACTGTTTAACGTCGCACTTCTTGTGAGATAAAAACTGGGAAACGAGCCTTTTCTGTGCTTGTTTCGACGTCCTGTCGATACTTCCGGCTACAGCATATGTCTCGGTTCTCCAGAACAAAACAGACCTCTTTTCTCGAGACAAACGAGCGCAGTGACAAGCGGATAATACCGTCTTCTCTGTGAGAACGTTGCCACCACAAAAATGTTTTCCGAAGTCAAACTGGAAACTGACTGCGAAAGGGTACGCGCCCTCTTCTGCGTAAACGCCGCCGATTATCTTTCCTCCACTGTGTAACAATCGAGCAAAAGTAAAACGCGGATAAATCAAATATAGGCAAACAAGTCTCATAGAAACCATTATTGTACGTATTGTACATACTTCTTAAAAAAATATTAACATGTGAGATTCCGTATAAAAACATACCTATTTGAACACTGCTCAACTAAAACGTTTTAAAAGCTGAAAACCCCGAAATTCCTTTAATGTTCTTATTGTTGTAAGTGGTCTCCTTCACTTGCACAACGAAAGGATAAGTGATTAAAGCGCTCCTTTTTAAAAAGGATGATAAAAGATACCCAAGAAAAATTTGGTTACATTGGTGTAAATCAATGTTTCATCAATGAATCAGAGGTCTCACGTTCCTGTACTGAGGAAAAATATATCAGAGGAATATTTTAATATTTTGATCTATACAATTGTTTCTTTTGATGGCAGTTCAGAAGTAAACAAAAGTTTATGTGCGTACTAGCTGCCTAGGACCTCTACCCAGTCTTCAGCTTCTTCTAATTCTTCTGTCCTGTGAGCCCTGAATCTAGAAGACGGAGTATTTGCTCTACTTCTACTTACTATGTAATGAATGAAATGAACTACCTAAGTGGGGCCTGTGCTTTGATTTCAACTGGTCAGTCAGCTTAAAAAGCTATTTTTTGGCATCTAATCCAAGCTTGTTCTTTTGCTCAGAAATCAACGGGCGGTTTAGAAATCGGTTTAGACTCCGAGGAGTGCACTTCGACGGATTAGTGTGTTTACGTCTCGCTTATAGACATCGAAACGCTGTTTTGGAATTCAGGAATAAATTTTTCTGGTTCACATCGCTTTTAATCATCGTTCAAATAGAAATTGTCTTGAATAATTACTCGAACAGAAGATAAGTGAAAGGAGTGGAGCGTTTATTAATATACCCCCGGATAAAAATGAAAATATGGAAATAACATCCAGGATCAACATTGAATCTAAACCTCCAACCTTAATTCTCACCCTACATTTTCCACAAAAAGAATGGAATTCCGTACCGCAGACCCTGGCCCATTTAATATTATAATAGAGAATTATTCAGATATCGTGAGATGCGGTCTGGTGTATCTCAATAATTATCTATTAACTAATCTCTACATATTATAATAGAGAGTCAGAATGTAGACAGTTCGGGAATATCTCGCGTTCGTCCTATGTGTATAGGAAGATTGATGCACAATGAATGCAAGGAGATCTCGGACAAAGTCACATCAATCATAAAATTAGAACGAAACAGACTGCGAGTAGAATTCAATAACGCAATATCTGCGAACAAATTATTGAAAGCTCGACCATTGATCGAAAAAGGCTTTATTTAATACGTACATTCCTTCCCATCTTCTAATTAGAAATTTTTTAATTATAACAGTAGTAATTTAATATAATATATAATAAACAAAAATATAATAATAATATAAAATCTCCGTATGGCGAAACCTTAGATATATTAGATATTACAAGATTGAAGACGAGTGTCAAGTGATAATGACAAAAACATCACCACTAATACTATCCGGATAACAATAAGAGGACAAAGATTACCACCTGCGGTCATAATCTATTACGTTCAATGCGAAGTTTTTCCTTATATTCAATGGGTCGTCCAATGTAAAAATTGCCTTCGATACGGACATATAGCGGCTAAATGTAAAGATTCTGTCCACTGTGGAAATTGTGGGGAAGGACACGAATCTTCTACCTGCAAATGATGAAATGCGCCCATTGCAATTTTGATCATAAATCAAATGATTTCCGATCAAAATAATAATGCAATTATCGCCAACGACGGAACCTGCACTTGGATAGGTTCACTTAGGTCCAACACTAGATCGGCGGTGGACATCACCCTCGTATCGTCTGATATCTCTCCAGTAGCAAGATGGGAATTGGTAGAAGATCTTATAGGTTCTGATCATCTGCCCATTTGTTTCTCTCTGGAGAGAGAACTCGTATCCCCCATTTCCCCAGTACAGTCTATCGCAAATGGAAAACGGCGGAAAAAAGTCGAACTGGATAAAGTATAAGGACCTATGGGAAGTGGAGTATTCGCGCAATCACGGAGGAACTAGAACTAGGATCCTTTTATTAAGACAATGACAGACATTAGTGTGATAACTATCTCCGTAAATAAACCAAGAAGGGAAGGATCAAAGGTTTTGACGAAGGCTTGGTGAAACTCAGATTGCGACTCGATCCTCAAAAACCGGAAAAAAAAGTTTAATATTTACAGGTCTAGCCCTACATTTAATAATTACAAAGCTCGAAAGATCAGACGACAAGAATCTAACCAAATCATTAAAAAAGTCAAATCTCTAACCTGGAAAACCTTTTGCTCCTCTTTAAATAAAAGCACACCCATCAAAGCTATTTGGAACAAACTAAAGGCAATAAAGAATGTTCCGGGTTGCCCTCATGCCTCTATAGTTCAGGGACAGTGCCTTCAAGATTTCATTAACAATCTTTGCCCACCGGGACCGAGCAACCGCCTGTTACACGGAAATTCAGACCAGATCCGACATAATGATGACACATACCATTACAATGAGTGAGCTGGAAGGAGGGCTAAAAAATCGAATAATACAGCTCCTGGCTTTGACCAGATTCAATATAGCATGATAATAAGCCCCCAATCAGCCAAAGGAGCCCTTTTGGGTATATATAACGGTTTCTGGGGAAGAAAAACCATTCCTGACAGTTGGAGGGACACAATTATAACACTGATAAAAAAGCAGGGGAAACCTCCAGATAACTATAAATCTTACCGCCCCATTTCTTTAATGTCATGCATTCTTAAGTCCTATGAACGTATGATCAAGACTCGCCTCGAATGGTGGTTGGAAAAAAATTTCCGGCTCGCGGAAACTCAGTTTGGTTTTAGGAGGAATAAATCGGTTGCTGATGCTCAGTTATATTCTATTAAGGACGTGGATATTAGTTTGTCTAAGAACGAATGCGTGCTAGGCCTCTTTTTAGACATAAGCTTACGACATATGCCTACGATAACGTTAATTTGATTGCCTTCGGCAGAAGGCTCAAAGTAATTGGACTTACCGAGCTTTTTGTGCAAAATATAATGACGATTATCACGGACAGAAGAATTTATATACGCGTGAATCGCAAGGTTAAAGACCCTTTTAAATCCTTCAAGGGTCTCTCACAGAGCGGTATTCTTAGCCCTATTTCCGGACTAATAACCATCATCCCCGAGCATATCTGGATCGTCCAGTATGCCGACGACATCTGCCTTTACTCGATGGGAAAGAACGCCATAGAATGTAGGGACAAACTGGTAGCGTTCATCCCGGAACTGCATAAATGGTTAGACTCAATTGGTCTTGAAATTTCAAAAACCAAAACATATTTCGTTCACACGTAAGAGAAAGCACGGACTACCGGATTTACGGACGGATCAGTAATGGATGGAAAAGTTGGTTTCGCCCTATATAGCCCGACACGAAAAGTGAAGGAAAGATATTCTCTCCCGAACTTTGCCTCAATATTCTCTGCAGATGCCATGGCCATACTTAAGGCCTTGGAGTATGTACAGTGCCAGCTTCACAGTATATCGAAAGTTGCAATCCTGACTGAGATGACTCCGGCTGGAAAGCGCAAATGTTATACGAAATACTACCATATCACGATTGAATAGATTGGTTGATACAACTCTTTGGTTATGTAAGCCGGCCCCGTCTTAGTTAAACTGTAAAATAAGAACCATCTAGGTAAACAAGGAAAACTGACAAAGTGGTTCTTTGAAGAGGCAGGCCCAGACCGGTATGACGTGACACATCTGGCAAATCTAGCTAAGAGATTGTTACGCACGCCAGCTAGGTAAGAACGCCCAAATGCGAAGCAGACCTAGTCGGGAAGAATGGGACACATCTAGCACATCTGGCTGAGAAAGCCACGGACCTGGGTAGCCATTTAAATAAGAAAAGAGGGTTATCGTAAATTGGGAGTACGTCAAATGTGTACTATACCGCCGTCTTTGTCGGCCCAGCCGCGTCGGGAGAACTCCCCCCTACTTTTGGAATTTCCTTGTCACCCCTACTCCGGGAGAGACCCGGTATAAAAAGGGATGACTGGAAAACCAAAAAACAGTCAAGGATAAGAGGCTCACCCCCAGTCAGTCGGCATCAGATCCCACGATCGGGACAGAGCAGCCACACTCCGTCTGGGATACACCAAGGAGACGCAGCCCACCAGAACCAGCGAGGACCACCCGTGCCTACCCATCGTGCCAAGCCAGAGGTCGAGACAAGAGATGCTGTGTACCTGGATCGTAGGGAGTATCGTGTGGGGTAAGTCCCGTTGTCAATAGACTCATCCCAGATGTAGAGATGTGGCTGACTAATAGATAAATTAATATTAGCAATTAGAGTATCAAGAGAAGGAGTTTTGTACATTAAATATCTCTGAATACAGTCCCTGATTTATTGTATTCTAGAACCTTACCTTCCCCTACATAAAAATAAGTAGCGACGCGCTTACGCCGACTTATCTCTCGTGGCTTATAAAAAAAGAAAGTGTATATTGGGAGATAATTCGGCCTCCACGACGTCGTCCGCTTACAGTTAATAGTGGTAAATCGGTGAATGTTTGCTGGATTAAAGGGCATTCCGGTATACGAGACAATGAACTCGTAGACACTTATGCTAAGGAGGCTACTGTATGCGGGGTGTTTTGCAAAAATAAAATGACAGCGTCTGATAGCAAAAGAGCACTAAATAGGGAATGGCTAAGCGACTGGCAGGAATTATATAATAAGTCTCCGGCGGGGCACTTGTACAAGTGTAGGTTTCCCGTGGTGCCCAAGGTACCCTGGTTTCAGGGGTATCGGGCTTCTCGACATTTCTTCCTGGTAATAGTACGTATCCGGATTAACCATTGTGGGGGGGGCACATAAATTTAAGATCGGTTTGCAGGTCCAAACTGCGCGACGTTTGATACTGTAGAGGATCTCAATCATGTCATAATGGAATGTCCGGAATATAAAAAAGAAATAAAATTGTTTTTGGAAAGGATTTACTCCGAGAAGAACATTGATGGACCCTTTAACTTAGAATCTCTGAAGATAGATTTCTGAAGATAGAGACGATGTATATTGACCACTATACGACTACATCACATTGTGTTGAATAGAGGTCTGATTCATTGATAGACATTGGTGCGGGGTCGGCGGTCGGGGGTCGGGGCGGATGCCTGCTCTTGGCGGCGGCGGGCGTGACGGAAGGATGCAGGGCACGTTAGCCCCTACCCTGGAGGACGTGGACTTTTCCATATTATGTTGTTTTTGGTGTACATGGTTTTGGTTTTTGTCCGCGCCCTCTGGTGAGAAAAAACCCATCCACCCCTCCTTTTAGTGCCGTTCGTGGTGGTTCCTCCTCGATTCCCGGGCTCTGGTTTATTCGCTGATAGTATCACCACTCCACCAATAATAGGGTCATAGGTAATGGGGACTCCATAAACCCCCCTCAAAAAAAGGCGAATCTTCTACCTGCAGTAACCCAATGATGAAATGCGTCCATTGCAACCTTGATCATAAATGAAATGATAAAATAAAAGAAAAGAAAACAAACCATGGGAGAATCAAACTGCTCATACAACGAAGCCAAAATCCTTGTCTCCGGTTCATCCTTTTCTTCAAAACTAGCATGTCCTACGCCTAGCGTAGATACCTTTAAAGAATTCCCACCGCCACCGCTTAACAAACCTAATGCTATTAATCTCACCCCACCTAGCACTCATAAGAGAGCTCTAAAACGAACTAGAACCCTCTCTCCCCCACTTTTAATGGATTCAAATGACTTGTCATTAAACAAAGAAACTCTGTTCAGAGAAAATACACCCAAAAATATCGAAGGGGGTTTAATGAAATCATTTACTCTGAATACCAAGCAGGATTCAAGGGAGATAAATAACGACCCTAATAGTATCATTATTGAGACCGTATTCTCCATCAAAAACGTATAAAACACGATTTGAAAAACTCAGACTTTAAAATGTTAGACGATATAAATTTCATAGTAAAAATCAAGATCGAATAATGGCTTTATCAGGACGAATCTGATTTGTCCCATATCAATTACTCACACTCTCATCGATTTTTACCATTATGAGGATGCTTCAATAGAATGCCCGCTCTGCGACCTCTAATAAATTAGGTTTTGAATCCTTTTTAACGTCAGAAAACATTTCAACTGCACTAATATCGGAGTCATGGGTCAAAAGGGAAGTATACGCCAATTTTCGAGGTTTCAACACTATTCGGTGTTGATATAGATGTTCTGCAATTTTGATTAGATGTAGCATTCCCTACTCCAATGTTAGGATAATCTCAACCCGAGAGTCTCATGTGCTGCCATGTCAATCCAAATGTCCAACGAACAGAAGCTAAATGTTCGCTCCGTGTATAATCCTCCGAACAACAAATTTCCAAAATTGAATGGGATAATGTCTTAAAAACCATTTCTATTTGCTGGCGACGCACACAACCGTAGCTGGGGTTGCTCAATAACCATGAGAAATAATAGAAAAGGCTGTTAAAAATAATAGAAAACAACGATCTAATATTCTTAAATGACGGTTCCCACACAATAGTGCTGTAATACAGAATACATCAACAAGCTCCCCCCCTAACTCCGTCTTGGAATACGCACAAATTGGTTGACACATGGGCACCTGCTAATGGGCCAAAGCCCGCGCAGGAAGAAGAGAAAGGTTGCTTGATGTGTCCCCCATAATAGAGGCGTGTCATGCCTTGGCTCCATAAAGAGAGCATGAAGGCATGACGCCGGATTTAGGAAGAGTCCTCGAGCACGGTAGCGAGTTTCTGAGTCCCCTGTTCCGCTTTATAGGGGCAATTGAGGTTTTTTATTGCATATAGTATGTGTTATGTGTTTTTGAGTTTTGTCTGTTTTGGAGTGAATGGCGAGGGATGAGGGTGAATAGAACGTCACCATCGCCCCTCGAACGATGAAAGCGAGTGAGTGTGTGTGCGGGGTTGATGGCGAATATTAATAAAAGTACCTCATCGACCCCAATCTAGCTTAGTTTAATTGTAGGTCGGTGGAGCAATATCAAGTAGTCCACCGACCAAACGGAATGAGTGTACTGTATGAATGTATTTAAGTATATGAACCTATTTATTTGTATGAATGATGTGTCTGAACGGGTATAGAATATAGACTAAGTGTGGGGCTGAAATGACCTCGATGTCGGAAGCCCCAGCAAAAAAAATACGCACAAAGCGAACTGCCCTAAATTCAAAAATCTCATGAACGGCTCATCCTTACGAAGGCTGGAAAATAACAATACATCTTACTCAAATTTCATTAAGGATCTGCGTGAGGCGTGTACCCAAGCGATCCCCCAAACCAAAAAATAACCGTCTGTGCCTTTGCGTTATTGCCGCTCCTAAGCCATATCTGGCTCTTTGCAGCTTCTTGGCTTGCTCTGCTATATAGCTTTTTGAATTATAGACGGAAGCTATGTTCTTTCTTTGTCTGTTAGACGATCGCATCTCTACTCCACCTGGCGAGCTCTTTGTCACAGTTTAGTTTACTGCGTCCGGGATGGGCCTCGCGGAGGCGGCTCTCTAGGGATGTTCAGGTGGAGGAGGTATAGGCTTTTCTGATGTTTTATCTGTTGCTGTGTTATTCGGCTGTTTTTATGTCGGCCATCCTTTTTGTCTCATAACGCTTTTCCACATCTTTTGTGTTGCGTTACAACTTGCCTTTCAGTAACATGAGCTCTGTTTTCTCCGAGACCAGGTGCAATTTATTTTTCTTGCACCAGTTTTCGAGCACGTTCACGGCGAGCGCGCCCATTTGTTCCAGCTGTGCCTTGGTATCCGCCTGGATGATGACTGCCAGGTCGTCAACGTAAGCAACAGGTGTGAGTCCTACTCCACTCCGGTCAGCAAGTGCGTCGTCGAATAGCACTGCCCACAGATACGGGCCAAGCACTGATCCTTGAGGGATTCCTTTTTGAACCGATCTTTGGCAGTCTCTGCTGTAGTCGCTAAGCGTCACCGTGCATCCGCTCAGGTAGCTAGCCACCATGGTGCAGAGGTCATTCTCGACCCCTCGACGGGTCAGGCAGCTGAGCACGGCCGGCCACCACATGCGGTCGAACGCCTTTTTCACATCAAAGAAGACGCCGGCAACGTATTTGGACCGCGATGCCGCCGTCAGTTCCGTGATGCTTCGTATGGCATGTGTGGTGCTACGCCCGGGCATTCCGCCGTATTGTCCCGGGTGGAGACGCGTGTCAATTGCTGCACGCAATCTGTTTAACATCAGTTGCTCCAGCGTCTTCCCGAGTACCGATAGGAGGGAGATAAGTCTATAGTATGAGGGCTGGTCCGCTGGTTTACCCGGCTTTAGGAAGGCGCAGACTCGTGCTGTCTTCCACCCGTCAGGGAAATAGCCCAATTGCAAACAGTCGGCCGTGAGCTGGTGGATGTATGGGGTCACGACGGTGCAGCAATTCTTCACCACCGCTGCGTCAACAAGGTCTTCGCCTGGTGCCCGGCCGGTCACCAAAAAAGTAACCATTATAGGCTCTCCAATTACTAGTGGAATGAAGAATGTCTGCAGCAAAAGCAAGGAATTACAGAAGGACAGTAAGGATAACTTCCTCATTTATTCCAGTCAGTTATATATGGCTAAAAAGACTTTTGAAAAGAATAAGAAATCGAGTTGGATTAAGTTCTGCAGCAACCTAAACAGACAGACACCGACTAAGGAAGTGTTGAACATATATATAACCCTTTCAAATATGAAATCACCAAATAGACCCCCTCTAGTACCTGGCGAATGAACCGAGGATTTTATGAAGAAGAAATAAATGGAAATGTCCAAATTGCAAAGATTCCATATTAACGCTGTAAAAACGGATCGATGCATTATGTACGACAACTGATGATATAAAAAGGTGAACTCCCATCTATTAGAGCAAAACAGATCTATAAATATAGCCTTGCAAATTTACAACAGATAATAAATGACCTTACTACACAACTGAGTACAAAAAGTCTTTTGTCTCATGAAACAGAAACACAAATTCGGAACACAGAGCAGCCCGAAGACCACGTAGGAATACCCTCTGAACAGAAGCAGTCTATTTTTATAGATTCTCCGAGGGAAACTAAATTACCGCACACGGAACAGTCCGAAAACGCAAACACGTTTTTCGACTACGGAACCAAACACAAAAAATACCGAACTATCTAGACGACTTATACAAGAAAATTGTATGACTCTCGGAGACTTCCAATCCTCCAAACTGACAACCCATGGTCAATTTTGTTTTTATGGGAAAATTGTATGATGTTAACTTATGCAGTCCTGACCTGTTTGATGAAATTCTCAGAACTACCGCTATTAAGCAAGGAAACTCGGTATTGACGGCAATACTAACCAATATATTTCATTTGACATCGTCACAAACTACCTGATTAATCAACTCATCGATGTGCGGACTAAAACGTATTTGATTTCAAAAAAATTGTTGCGGCCACAGTACAAAAACGAATCATTCCGAAAATACGTATATGAAATTAAAAAAACATGCAAACATCTTAAGAAATTATTCCCCAAACGACACACTAGATATAATCCTCCTTATCAGGGGTTAATTTGGAAATACGAGCGAGATTTCAATTCATGCAAAAACCCGAGAATTTCGAGTTTGGAGCATCTTATACATCACGTGGAAACACTCACAGTTACACAATTTAACAAAACCCAACAAAGACACTACGAACCCAATTTGCTTAAAAATAATAATGATAGAATGAAGGAACTTTCTATACCCTAATCGACAAAACGACATAGGGCTAGAAAACTCGGAAGACTTCAAAATAAAAAATGAAAGACATACATTCATGCCAAAGTCAAAGAGCGAAATTAGAAATAAGTTTAAAATAGATAACCCAAATTGGAATAAGCATTTTCGCCCTTGTCAGAAAACACGAACCAATAAAGATTTACTTCCTATGACGAAGTCACAAAATCATAACTACCAAACCGATGAAGAGGATCAATTCAATAAAAACGACACGAACACAGATCCAATCGGTACCAATAGGAAACAAGAACCTAGGGACAAAAGAAAATCAACAATCTTACTTAAAATAAAAAACTAGACACCTGGGTTTATAGTACGACCCGATATGCAAAAAGACTACGAATTTGTCAGTAATATTCAGTCTTCGATAAAAAGTCACGCACGTTTGGATACAGGAGCCGCACTATCCCGTATTCATGAGAATTTTTTTACCGTAATAAACCTAAATCGAAAAGTTAATACTATGCCAGTTAATACCACAATAGTGGCAGGAAATTCGCAAAGAATAAAAATAGGAAATGTGCAATAATGAAAATTAAAATCAATAAATTTACATGGACCGAGCGATTTTTAATTGTTCCAAATTTGCCGTGTAAAGTCGAAAATGACTATAAACTCAGCAATGAATACATACAATTTCAATTCGATAAAGACACAAATATACTTCTGGTAAGAGACTTAGCAATAGTAAGTCCAGAAGAAATCTCGGAGACACTTGGAACTTATTACTCGGACGTGCCGACAAACAAATTAGGGTGTACAGACGCGATTACATACGAGATAACCCTCAAGAAGGTTGCTATTCTGGACTCGAGGAAAACAAGGACTTGCTATACCAGGTTCTGAAAACCAAGATCCAGTGGTTACTTGACGAGGGAGTGATCGAGTCAGTAGAGTCGTCATATGCGTCGCCTTGTTTTTTAGTACCTAAGGTACTATTCTTAAGAGGTCACAGGGTTCTAAGGACTACAGACTTGTTGTTGATTACAGACATCTAAATTCGAACATAAATTACGTAACACAACATACTTCTACGGTGGAAGAGGCATTGATCCACTTACGTTCAGGTACAATATTTTCGGCCTTCCACTTGAATAAGGCTTATCTCCAGATCCCGTCAGCGGAAAACACCAAAAATTGACTGCTTTCCAAGTCCCATGGGGGACATACGCGTATAAGCGCATTCCATTTGGATTACCTACTGGGGACAAATCCTGACAAACAAGTGCATAGATTTTACCCAACATTTCAGGCAATCTCCCCACTACGCCGCTGTCTATGAAAACTAGACAAAAATTTCTATCCCTCCGTTTGGCCGACCCTGATTTTTATAAACCCTCTTCAGTGGATTTGCTCATTGGCGCGGATCTTTATCCCAGCCTATTCGATAATGTTACCCCCTCCGTAATTTCTGGCAACCCCTCCGCATTCAAAACCGTTTTCGGTTGAGTAATTTTGGGACCCGTAGCCGAGCCTAAATCAACCGAAAACGTCAGTTCCCTCCTCATGACCACCCCCAGTCTGGACAAAAGTCTTCAGCGGTTTTGGGAAGTGGAAGAGATCCCTCTGAAGCTGATTTCCAACCCCGAAGAGGACTTTTGTGAAGAGCATTTTCTGAAAACACATCGTCGTGATCCGACGGGGCGTTACGTCGTTTCCTTGCCGTTCCGACCAGGAGCGGGGGAACCCGGTTTCAACCGTTCGTTTTCGCTCAATTCTTACACGAAACTAGAAAACAGACTTAAAAAATCGTCCGAATTAGAGAAAGCATATCACAACTTTTTGGCTGAATATCTCGAAATGGGTCACATGTTTCCAGTTTCTACCCCCTCACCTTACGTCATCCCTCATACTTCTGTTATGAAGAAATCTTCAAACAAGATTTGGGTAGTTTTTAATGCCTCAAGTCCTGATAAAACCCGCAAATCCTTGAACGAACAATTATTTCCTGGCCCCAAGCTGCAAAAAGAGCTGCCTCACGTCCTCTTTTCCTTCCGCAAACATCGTATTGCACTGTGTTCTGACCTCCGGATGATGTACCGTCAGATTTTGGTAGATCCTGAGGACAGGAAGTGCCAACATATCTTTTGGAGGTCCCCCCTTCTCAAATCCAAGAGTTCGAATTGAACACGGTAACGTATGGGCTTTCACCCTCTCCCTTTCTGGCTATACGCGTCCTGAAGCAGCTCGACGAAGGCGCGCAGTTTCCCTTGGCTTCGAGAGCAATCCTCGACGAAACGTACGTCGACGATGTCGTTTCAGGTGCGGACACATTCGAGGAAGCTCTTCGACTGCGCGCCGAGCTCACTGCACTCCTTTCTCTAGGTGGTTTCGAGCTGAGAAAATGGATGTTCAGTGAGCCGATTCTTCTATCGGACCTTCCTGTCGATCAAATCGAACCCCTCATTTTTCCCGATACCGATGCCAGCCCGAAAATTCTTGGGCTGACTTGGGATCCGATGACAGATTGTTTTGGTTACAAAGTCGACCCCTTCATAGATGCACCCTCCAAAAGAACAATTTTGTCCTTTGTTGCCCGATTTTTTGATCCGTTGGGTTGGATATCTCCCATTACGTTTTGAGCAAAGCACTTTCCGCAAGTTTTATGGAAAGAAAATCTATCGTGGGATGATCCCCTCCCCCCTAAAGTTTTAAACACATGGGTTCAATTTGCTTCCGAAATAAAAAGGATAGAGGAAGTTCACATTCCTCGATACACGGCCTTCTGCAATAATTCTCACCTCGTTGGCTTCTGCGACGCCTCCTCCAAGGGATATGCTGCCGCTATTTACATGCGTACTGAGCTTCCCGACAAAAGCGTGGCCTGCACCCTGCTCATTGCGAAGAGTCGCGTCGCCCCCTTAAAACAGCTCACAATCCCCCGATTAGAATTGCTGAGTGCTGTCCTCTTATCAAAACTCCTCAATTTTATAACTCCCTCCATCCCCTCCTCGCAAGGTCGCATTCACTTATACAGCGCTTCCCGAGTTGTGCTCGCTTGGCTTTCGACACCTACTCATCTTCTCAAAATTTTCGTCGGAAACCGAGTCGAAAAAATAATTTCTGTTGCGCCACCTCCTCTTTGGAACCATGTCCGTACCGAACTTAATCCGGCTGATCTAGCCAGCAGAGGTACGTTGGCGGCGCAGTTTCTTGAGCAACGTCTTTGGTGGAATGGGCCCCCCTTTATGAAGGAACCCGTCGATGATTGGCCTCGTTTGCCCTCTTCCGGTTTGGATTTGGAGCAACTCCCGGACCTAAAGTCTGAAAGAGTGTCATTGAAAAATTGGGTGTCGGAAAAACCTTCTGATGACATCCTGAGAAGATACTCCTCACTCACGCGTTTAAAACGAGTCATTGCGTATGTCAATAGGTTTATTCGCAACTCGCGGGCGCCTCTCCCCGGACGCAAATTTGGAAACCTCACCCTCGTCGAGCTCAGTGAAGCCATGTTGACTTGCATTGGAATTGCTCAAAGGTCATTTTATTCGGATGACATAAAATTCGTCAAGAACAAAGGTTCGCCGCTTCACAAATCTTTGCGCCCTCTCGCGCCATTTTTAGACACCCGGAATCTCTTGAGGGTGGGCGGCCGCCTTCGTTTTGCTGATATCGTATACCTCTATGGCACCAACTCTAGCCCCCTCAGTTGGCCTATAGGTCGCATCGAGGAGGTGCATTCCGGCTCCGACGGCGTTGTACGGGTCGTCTCCGTCCGCACTTCCAGCGGCTTGTACGTCCGACCCTCTAACAAGTTGGTCCTTCTTCCTCCCCCTCAATTTTCCTCTGTTTAAAATCCTCCTTCCCTTGTAAATACCTCTTCTCGCCAAGGTGGCTCCCTTTATTTTACTTATTTTTCTCTATATATATATATTTTTTTTTTTTTTTTTTTTTTTTGTAAAATGTTCATTTTAAGTGGGCGGTATGTTCGCGCCGGATACATTTTTATTTCTCAAATCAAGAGATATTTAGATTTTAATTTCTTCCACTTGATATGGACGGCGTACGCACCTCGTCATTTGGACCCGAAGGGGATTAAAGGTACATCGAGTCGCCCCTGTCGACGTCACGAAAAGTAATACGTTGCAAACCGCCGAACACGCTTGGTCGGACCTCTTCATTGCTTAACCTCAGTTTTTGATTTCTCCTCAAGTCCACCCTCGTTTTCTTTTCGTTACCCTCGTATGCAGCAGGATCATTATCGTTTTATGTTCTCCCTTTTCATCGCTACGCCTCTGCCCTTCCTGGTAGCTTCAACAGGTCTCTCCGACGCTGAATCCGAGCTCGGTGACGCCGAAGGTGATTCCAACGACGCACCAGAAGGTGAACCTCATACAGTCCACTCCCAGGTAAATTTCCTTTATTTTATTTTGTTTTATTTTACTCGTCAAGCCTCCGTTTATTTTGTTTAATTTTATTTAATTAAGACCAGCCCCGAACAGTACCTAAGAGGCCACAGGGTTCTTAGGACTACAGGCTTGTTGTTCACTACAGACATCTAAATTCGAACGTAAATTAAGTAACACAACTAACTCCTACGGTGGAAGAGGCATTGATCCATTTACGTTCAGGGAGAATATTTTCGGCCTTCGACTTGAATAAGGCTTATCACCACCAAAAAATTGACTGCTTTCCAGGCACCTTGGGGGACATAAACGTGTAAGCGCATCCCATTTGAACTAGCTACAGGTGGACAAATCCTGACAAAGATAATGGAGAGATTATTCGGCGATCTTCTGTTGAAATATATTTTTTTTCTATTTTGACGACTTAGTTGTGTATGCGGTGAATGTGGACAAAATGCAATTCGCCCAAACAAGTATTCATTTTTTGGGGCATGTTGTCCAACTTAACCAAGTCTCGGTTAGCCAAGATCGCATCAGTTCCCAAACTACAAACTCCAAAGCAAGTCGCCCAATTTATGAGGCCATTAATTTTTTTAGCCGGTTTATTCCAGACCTAGAAGAGGTTTTAGCCAAGATTGCTAACCCCTTAATGCATTAAGAAAGCAGGACGCAAACATGGTATGGACGGACGAATGCGAAAAATCCTGGCAAACTCTACAGTTTTTCAAACGCCCAATTTTCCGAAGCGCTTTGCCATGTTCAAGGATGGAAATGGTGTTGGGGGACTCAGCGTGTTTAGCGCAGGAGGTCGAAGGGGCATTCAAGCCAATAGCAGTCGCCTCCCGCAAGCTAAAGGGATCCGAGACGAACTGCTCCGCCTATGATCTAGAGGCATTAGCTATAGCGTTTGGTTTGGAGAAATACAGAATATACAAAGCCTTGACGAGCATTATAAACTTGCAAAGACCAGGGCGGTCGACATGGCAGATTCGCAACTCGTCTGATGTCATTTCGTTAAAAAGAACGAAAAATTGAATTGTATTGCCGATTATCTCTCGCGTAACTCCATTCCGGAAGTGAAATTGAATGTGACGTAGTGAGTAGATAGAAAATGACAGTTCTGGCGCAGGGTCAAAGTCCAATTTCATGAAGCCTGACGGGTTTTTTAATATGATTATTAATTTCCTATTCCTTATGTGTATATAGGTAAAGTGAAATATTGAACAAATTGAAATAATGGAATAACACAATTTATTTTATTATTTTCAATACAACATTATAAAATTTATTTTTATCGGACGAAATCAATATTATATCTTTTGTTTTCAAACCGGTTGTATATTATATTAATCTTTCGATGTGATTGTTCGTATTCTTCGATCTTGTCGTCTGTGGGAGCATCGACGATCCTGCTGGGGAGGAAAATCTTTCTCGGATACTCATCAGCCAGTGAATAAGGTCCGATGTATTCTATATGTGCTATGACGGTATTTCCGTATTTCGTATTTATTTGTTGGAATTTTCTGATCTCGTATTCCAATCCAATTCCCAATTGGGAAATTTTCCCAATGTTGTTGTCTTTTTTGCAATTGACGACAAAAATGATGCAAGGGAGGAAGGCATCTCGTTTTTTGATTATATTGTTGCTCTTTGCTATAAAAACAATAACATAATTTCTAGAAAAAAATTATTTACTACATTGCGGTAAATTAAATAATAAATTAAAACTTACTTACCAATAAGTACGTATGCACACTTTGAAAGCGGGTGATAGAATGAGTCGGATTATACAAGTTTATTTTGTCAGACCCCATCTACATACATTCCCATCGTTCGGTACCCTCAAACATGCTTCGACATGTCCTCCATCTTATAAACATGTTTGTGCATGTGTGCGTGAACTCGCTCGCACACTTCGGATTAAATAGATTTTTAGTTATCATTGTGATTCGAGCGTCTAAACATCATCTGTGCTTTTTTTGGAATTTTTCTTTTCCAGAAATGATTGATAATACTGATATTCCTCTTAAAAGGCCCTTTTCAGGGCCCGCCGGTAGCGAAACGTTGATACAAAAAAATTCTGCTCAGAATCACACGAATTTCAGGATGAAGTAACTAATGCACAAATGAGTTTATTCGAAGTAAATGTGGAAAGACTTCTGCTACTATGTGCAAGAGATACAACCATGAAAGGACGTGTAGGCAAACAATCCAAGATGGAAAATTTTGCCGTGCTGTACTATTTCCTTGTCAGTACGGTGGTTCTTCGTTTTATAATAATGAGCAATTAGGAAGCCACTACAATAACTCCTCAAAAAGAGAATACATCCCGACGAAATGCAAACATTGTAATTATCTTTTTAGTAATTTATATAACCTTAACAAGCATGAAGAGTCCTGTGAAAAAATTGTAAATTATCCAAATTTGAAATTCAGCAATGAGCCAGAGAAAATTGCTCTTATGGGTATGATTCCGGACGAAGATAAAATTGTTGAATACGAAACAGGTTTTTCAGGACGATTGAAATCATTCTTTATAAGGTCACATCAAAACTATGACTTGAAAATCTTTCTTTGTAGTGTAAAACAAAAAGTAATTGATAAGGTAAAAAATTGTATACATATTTATAATACGATTAAATTTAATATCACCGCGGATTGTACGATGATAAATCCGTTAAGGGATACCATGAACGCCTCTTTTAAAACAAAAAATAAATCCGTTTATCTTGAAACGTCTCTAAATGACGTTTTCAGTGAGGCCGTAACCAAGTTGGAAAAAGAATTTGAGGAGGCCCAATTGAAGAAGAGCGGTTGGAGCCTTTTATGCGTTAATGGATTGAGATTGAAAATAAATAAATACACTCCTTTGAGAGGAAATTCCTACATTCCTCTACCTACAACAATTGACTTGAAAAAGGCTTGTATAAATGTGAAAAACAATGATATTTATTGTTTTAAATACGCTATATTAGCAAAATTAGTACATAAAGATCTTCAGAGAATAGGGAAATATAAAAATCTGGAGCATCGTTATGACTTTTCCGCCTTAGGCTTCCCTATAAAATTTGATAAAATTAAGAACTTCGAATCCAGAAACAACATTTCAATTAACGTTTACGGATTAGATAAATATAACAATCTTTTCCCTTTGAAAGTTGTAAAAACAGAATTGACAGATCATCGAGATTTGTTACTTTTAACTGAGGGCGTTAAAGTGCACTATGTGTACATCAAAAATTTTGAAAGACTTGTAAGAAGTCAAATTACCAATCATGATGGGAAAATTTTTCTCTGTAAAAGATGTTTTACTCATTTCCCAAAACAAAAACTCACTGTATTTCTAAAACACTGCCAAGAATGCAAGGAACATATACCAGCAAGAATTGAATTACCGCACGAAAAGCCGTTCTTTGAATTTGAAAATGTGGAAAAATCTCTACGCGTACCTTTTGTACGCCGATTTTGAAGCAATATTGTCAAATTCTTCCAAGGACGATCACAATAATACCACCTACACTCGATTTATACACGATCACGTAATTATGAGTCACTGCCTATATGTAAAATCTTCCAACGAAGTCGAAAACATTTCGTCGCCTATTCCAAATGCCCCTATACTCTATCGAGGAAGAAATGCAGCTTCACATTTTATTTCCACAGTTAAAAGCATAGGAGAAGCAATTTATAACTTGTATGCGGCGAAAAAATCTTCAGATCCTTTGACTGTGGAGGAAGAGATCTCATTTGCAGCATCTCAAATATGTTATATGTACGACAAAATTTGAGTTGATACAGGCGTCTTTTCGAGAGGAGACGGCATGTATAATTTTTTCGGTCTCTTCGGTTGATGGTCATCTTCAGCTTCTCGCTTTAGATGGCTCGGTTAATGGGTGCTTGTTTCTTTTATGGCGTTAACAATAGATTTATATGTAACTTTGAGGTATTCATCGTTTTCCTCCTTCATTCGTTTAAGAGCGTCATATTTTTGCCTAATATTCTTTCGTATTTCGACTATTTCTCGTGTCAAACAAGGAGATGTTGTATCTTCCATCGTGGGGTAATGAATGATTTCATTTTTTCGTTCAAAGCAATATATAGATATCGAAAACCTTTGCGGAAACGCCCATTTTTCAAGGGAGAAGCCTTGTTAATCACCAGAAATCCCTAATTGTTATCGTCCCAGCACTTTTGACATATATTGGAAAATTCCTTAAATGACATATCCGAGTTTACATGATCAGTGAACTGCGCCAGAACTGTCATTTTCTATCTACTGTAGTGTCCCAGGTTTCCTAAATAATATAGGTCTCGAACACACCAATGATGATTAAATTAAAGCTATTAAGGATGAATTACAACCTGGAAATTCATTAAAAAATTATGTTTTACAAGGTGGAATTGTATATTATAAAATTGAACATAATAAATTGAGAACATTGTTCCCAAAATCTTTACGGGACGCAATATTTCACTATTTCCTTGTTCATTAATTGGCGGACACTTAGGCATTTCCCGAACAATTAACAAAATAAGGGACTTATTCTATTTTCCTGGATTGAAGCGATTTGTGATAGATAGAGTGAACAATTGCTTGATATGCGCTAAGAAAAAACACGAGCAGAAAGCTCGTTGTATGAGTAGCTACGTGTCAGACAGACAGAGGAACGCCTATCCTAGACTTTGCGGGTCCATTGCCTAGTAGCCGCGGATATAATTACATATTTATCGGAGTCGACGATTTTTCTCGCTTTGCGATGTTTAGTCCCGCGAGAAAGGCCACCGCTGATAACGTTATTTCACAACTGAATGACATTTTCAAAAATTTCGGATATTGGGGAAAAATAGTTCCAGACCGCAATTTTCCACTCTAAAAAGTACAACGACTTCTTGAAAGACCATGAACCTCCGCCGTGTATTTCATCAGACATTATCCCTAACCGAGTAATGCTGAAAGGTGCCTTCAAGATCTGAAAACGGTGCTTGTCGCATTTTACGGTGAAAATCAGGGAAAAGGGCTGAGAATTTACGATAGTTCAAATTTCACTAAATTCGGCAAGGAATCCTTCAACCCAATACACACCTAGTCAGATATTTCTCGGACGACAACTAAATACTCCCCTTAACCTACAGTGGGACATTCAGTACTATCAGATTGGACAAAACAAAGCGGAACTATGGAAGACAGTTTTTTCAAGTATTTTTGAAGCCAAAGCTAAAACTAAAAAATAGTGATGTGTAACATAGGGACATAGAATACGAAGCAGGGCAACAAGTACTATTACGAACTTATAATTTGTAAGATAAATCCAAAAACTTATCAGCGAAAATGGGTTACAAATTTGGTGCCCCTATCTCTTAAAGAAAAAAACTCTGTGATGTTTCATACTTGCTGCAAAACGTCGATTACCCATCCAACGAGAAGAGAGCTCAAGTGTCCCAATGCAAAATTAATACCGAGCACTACCAGAGAAAAAACTTAATATAGTTTTATTGACCGTTTTCGTGGTCCGCTCGACGAATTAATTTATAATAATTAATTACGGTTTTTAGTTGAGATGAAAAAAATTACAAACCGATTACACGGCATTTTAAATATGGCAAAAGGAGGCAAAACTCGTAAGGTGAGGTTGAGATGGGGAGTTGATGTCCGAGTGGATCGAGGTCGCGATAGCTCAGGTGGTAGAGCAGCGACGTATCTAGCCGAAGGTCGTGGGTTCGAATCCCTCTCGTGCCATTAACATTTTTTCATCTCAGCTAAAAACCGTAATTAATTGTTAATATAGTTTACTTATTTACCCCTTCTCTTTTGTTTGAATTATAAGAAACGTATAGAACAACTTTATACAGTTAAATTAACTATTTTATATCTTAAGTGATCAAGTCAAAATTTCCCAAATTTAAAAAAAAAAGAATAAATAAAATAAAACTTAAAAATTTAAAAAATTTAGAAAATAAAATAATAAATAAATAATGATAAAACATTTAATGGATACATTTGACATAAGTGGAACATTGAGGTAATAACACATTTTAAAAAAATTGTTTAACAACTTTTTTGTAAAATAAAATAAAATAAAAGTAAATGAATAAAACAACCGTGAAGTCCCCTATATGGGGGAAAAAAGTCTCCTGTATACTTCCGGTGACTTGCGGATTTGTTGATCAGTTCAATAATCTTCGATGGTTGCCCTTTGTTGAACGACAGGGTCCCCAGAATTTCACTAGGTCACCCTTACGAGTTCCCGCTACTTTCCTAGGACCAACCGCCTCCCCCAGAGCCAAGAGACAGTACTCGACCGCCCGGCCATTGGAGAATTAATGGGAGAGAGGTATATATCCTCTCTATGATCTCGGCGTGCGACCACACCTCTCAGGTCTTCGCAGAAAATTCATCACGGCTAGCCGCTACTAACCCAGGAGCTACAGAATGCCCACTCGAGAGCCTCGGGCCTACACTGTAAGTATTTCTTTGCGGTGTCCATTTGGTTTGATTCTCCTCTGCAGCCAGACCGGCAGCTAAGTTTCGAATGGAAGAATCAAAATCCCCTAATATTAGTTACGTTCGCTCAACTTCAATTTCCCAAAGGCTGAACGCAAGACATTACACCTCTTCCGAGGTATCCCACCGAAATCCTCCAAAGGACAACTCATTTGTCGACTTATTCACCAAGCTAGTTTAACAAAAGACCGCCGGAGAACAATCAACCTCCTCAGCAGCATCTCATAAGAGATCCTCCAAGGAACGACCGCCCTCGACAGCCCTGCATTTGCTACACCACCATCCATCGATACGAGTGGTTTTTGCTCAGCCTCCTAGGAGACGTTAATAGTCGTGACACGAGTAGGCAAAAGTACGCGAGAATGGAATAGGTTAGTGTTGCACGTCGCCGTTCCCCACCCGCCGGTCACACGCATCACGCACACCGAGGTGGAATTGTGTATAATAAATGTTACTGAATATGCTCTATGGTTTATTGAATTCTAGAACTTTTCCTTCCCCTATACAAGGATAAGTAGCGACGGGCTTACGCCGACTCAGTTCTTGTCACTTAGAGAAAGCAAGTGAATATTGTGAATATTGAGAGATTATTCGTCCGCCGCGCCGTCGTCCGCTTACCACTATATACTTCACACCTTTCTTTTCACCTACAAATTATTTCATTTGGAACTTTGCCGACAAGTGCTTCTTTATGCGATGTCACGGTGAAAAGAACAATTCTCCCTAATAAAAAGAAAATATAGTCCAAACACTAACATTTCTCAAAGAATCAAACAAACATCAACGGATTGGGAAACGTTCATCGCTTATCGTTGTGTATTGCCTTATCAATTTCTATGCTTTACGTTTTCCGATTCTCTTCCGAATCGACTGGGCAATATAAGTCGACCGTGAACAGGGCCGACAAGAAGGGAAAGCTACGCTCAGATTAATAAACAAGAGGGGTTTGGAAGAGAAAGACAAAAAATATAAATAGCTCAGCCGGAGTTCATTGTTAATACAAGGCCTCGTGCGGTGCAGGGGTATGTTTCTGTCGAACTGGGGAAGGGGGAGATGTTCGGATCAAACCAATTTTATACTAAAAGGGCTGCACCCAAGTCTGTTTAAACTATTCCTCCTATGTTTGTATTAACTCAACCCAAGCAGAGGATTAGTTTGCGGTGCGAAATTGTAGATCTTAACTCTCTCCCCTCACCCCATAGGAAGGCGTTGAAATTCTCCTTTTTTTAAAAGATAGTTCCTACTCACAGTAAGTTGTTTTCCAACCAACGTCCTGAAGACAAGATAGACCACATGGCAAAAAGTGGGGTTTACCAACTTAATTGTAATGATTGTGATATTAAATAAATAGGGCAAAAGGGTAGAGAAATAAAAAGGAAGGTAAAAAAACACTTGCCTAAATCATATTAGAATTTTGTAAAAATCATAAGAATTGTTTGATTTTACTATCAGTGTTTGACAATATAATTTACCTGATTGTATGTTGCGTCGTTTTTTAACTTTATTTTTATTACCTTTCTTCAAACCTGGCAATCAAAAGAAATTATATACAATCATACAATTTCTATATTTTTGAATAATTTATATGCCTTTAAAATTAAAGACTACATTTTGTAAATTACGTGTAATATTCACTCTCGAAGATAATAATTTTTTTATGTTTTAATACCACCAGGTCACGTATTGACTATCAAAAAGCAATAGCATGGCTCGCAAGTACTTCCTTTACATTCTGTTTATTAGGGAGGCGTGACCTGAATTCGCTTTGAGAGGTTTTCGTTTCTCTTCTTACAATTAGGTTTTGTTTAAAAACCTGGCCTTTACAAAAAATATCAAACTATCAGACAATGATATTTTAGCGAATGCTAGAATGTGTAACATTCAATGTAATGTAGTACACTTTAAGTTGGACTCCAAGCAGAAGGGATAATTCGTGTTTAAACATTAATTACCGCAATCGTGCTTCAGCTATGTTTAGATGTCCTACAACTTTATCGTACTGGCCGAGTGGATGGTATAATCTCGTCTCTACATCATTTATACCTCTGAAATCCTCCATTTCTATGACCATTTAGATAGCAACGGGCCTTGTTGTTGAAGAAAGTAAGTATTAAAATACATTTTGCATAATATTTATTAATAAATCATTATATTTATGCACGGATCGACGAATTTAAAAATTAAGAATAATTAATTATATTATTTTTATACGTGTATCAATCCTTTCTTACATCTACTGGCCGGTTGCTAAATATTTATAATTTTTATCACGTTTTATATAATCAGTTTATCTCAGCATAAATCGCAGTTACAACAATATATTTTAAAAAAAGAGTACCATCTTTGTAACAAACTCGTCATTTTCTTATTCTCTTTCTCCCTCCTTCTCACACACCAGACACACACACATCTCTCTCTCTCTCTCTCTCTCTCTCTCTCTCTCTCTCTCTCTCTCTCTCTCTCTCCATCTCTTTTCGTTGTAAATGGTGCCTAAGTGGCTTTGCGTAAATAAACAAAATGTTGACTAGTAAGTTTTATAGTATATCTCTGTTGAGAATTGGAGGATCCCAAAAGTCTACTAAAAAGTAAACGAATTGTCTTTGGCGAAAATGATCACTGCGCTAAAGTCATAAAAAAATTTTCATTGTTAATTATTTTATACGATAGAAACTTATAGAAAGTACTAAACTTAAGAGAAGTTACAAATTACCCAACTTGGTGAACTTCGATGAAGGTGATTTGTTAGTCAATAGTTCTTGTCTGCGGTATTAACGGTTAATAATGTTCATTTTCATACTTTGTTAGAGCTTGATTTGAGGTGTAAGTGAAAATAAAGGAAACTCGATGAAAACGTGCCTCGGGGGTTTTCAAACCGGTTTGTTAAATGGATTCTGCTTCAGTATCCTTGTTCCTATACTTTATCGAATCGAACAAAACTTACCTTTCAATTGATATTAGGAAAAATAAAAATGTTTTGTTTGAAAAGAAAAACACATTAGAAATATATGAAAAATATACTCATCGCAATTTTCCTACCAGTTAGGCTTATGACAACAACTTATGCCCTTACAGGTAAAGTTGTCCCCGTACCCCTGCTTTATTGAAATCCAAGGGAAAACTTCTGCTGAATGCCGGAGAGGGGTGTTGGGCTCATCGGAGCGAAATGAGTTAATCCTCCTCACTGGTTTTAGCTACGTATGATTGAGAGCAATTTGTATCATCGCATACGTGTTAAATTATACGGACGCCGTATCCTGTCTGATAATAATGTATTCCATTGTTGTCTAATGCGATGCATATTAAGGGTCGGGAATGGGGTAGATTGAGCTGTTCCCTTTCAAAACAGGAGCCCCCCCCCCGGGCCAACTGAGGTTCATCTAATTTAAATATCTTTTAAAAGGGGTTCGCCGTTCAACTTTCTGCCTTTATATCAGGTATTACAAAACAAGGGTGCTTTGATTTACAAATATCTACCGATAAAGTAAAAATTGAAGATAAAGTAAAAGAAACCATTGAAATGCAATATAGTTTTTTCTTATACACTACCATCTCAACATCAAATTAATGTCGTTTACTTTATTATTGTCAAATGGGAAAGATTAAAACGACATGCTTTCTGAATTAGAATTGCTAACGTTCTCTGTGTTGAAACTGACTCTAAAAGAAATAAAGTGAATGAGAGAGAGAGAGAGAGAGAGAGAGAGAGAGAGAGAGAGAGAAAGCGAAATAGAGAAAACAGAACGAGAGAGAAGATACTTCTTTTTTAAGAATTAGTAGTTGTAGAAATCTCGATTATTCTCTACATGCAGTCTGTATTGAGATCTTGGCCAGTGAACTGCAATTCAATAAATTATTACTGTAAAAATAATAAAAAAATCTTATATGCGCATCACACCCCATGCAACAACCGACACAACATAACCAAATAGTTTAGCCAATCACAATACCGATTTAAACCGGTGTATTGTATATTACGGCTCAAGGATCAACACTTCCGAGACACCAAAGAGAAGATTTCATATAACAAAGTACGATTTCTATAAAATTATATAATAAAATAGTCCTAATTTATAGGCATAAATATATAGACAAATAATAGATTAAAACAGTAAATTTATTAAAATAAGTAGAAATATTTTTATTGTTATAAAAAATAAACAGTAACTGAACTAAAGAGAATACCCAGCAAAAAAATATATTTTTACAGTAACAATATTACTCTGTAGTGTAGGAGAGAAAATGTTTTAGTTTAATTTAAAGTTGTAGAAAAAGTGTATGGACGAGGAGGGAAGAAATGTGAGACAGTCGGATCCCTTTTCGCGCGACGGACCTTGTGTCGTGGGGCGGAGGGGGACGACAACGCTGGGAAGAAGATGTTCACAGCCGTCCCGCTGATACTAGGTGAGGGTCTTTTGCTTTGTCCCTCTCAGGCTGAGTAGTCTATGAATTCCTATATTCGTTGAATAGTTTTGGGGAACTGTAACACCTGTAGATAGGAACCAACCTTACTGTAAGTTTATGGGTAATCTTGAAACTTGCACTTGATAGGAACTCCTTATATCACTTATTTTATAATCGACAAGTTACAAATTCATTTATGTTATTTCTTTAAAGATAATAAAATGTTAGTATACAAGTAGTAGTTAATTGTTTTCCAAGGGCCAACCTAACAGTGGTGTCAGGTGTGGGGGTATGCGCCGCCTTAGAACGGAGTGGGGAAAACTTTGAAGGCCGTTATAGACGTGACAGCGGCCCGCGCGGTTTTTTGGCTGTAGGGTGGTTGCATTGCGTGTTGCCTTAGTTGGCAAGTTATAAAACTTGTAACTGTGCCCTACATACGAGGGAATAGTGCGGGTAAGCCTTGAGGAGAACACAAGGTGTTGGTCAAGAATTAATTTCGCTACGTAGGAGCAATTAGCGGCGGCAAAGGGAGTTCATGAGAAGAAGATCGAAGAAATCTAGGAACTACGCAGAAGGCTGGCTGAGGCGGAGTCAAAACTCCCCGGAACCGCAGGGAAGAGAGAGGTTGAACCCAAAGAGAGACGCGAACTGGTGAAACCTTGGTTTACGTTGGCCCTAACATGCAAACACAGGATTTATTCCATAGTGGTTCGGGTGAATTGATGAAATCATGAGAAGGGTTTTCATCTCCTTTCCGATCTATCTATGTCAATTTAATATTTGCTGTTTTTTCCATATTTTAGTCCCTTTCTTTCTTGCCGATGATAACATTTCAAAACTTTTCTCCGTTTTTGTCATTGTTAAAAAAAGGAAAAAGGGGGGAAACTCGATTGAAAAAATCGAACCCGATGATCTCGATGTCTGATAACTTGTACCAATCGGTTCGGCAACACGTTTTTCCTAGCTTCCTCCTCCCCCTTTCCTTATAAAGGAACGAGATTCTTTTTCAATTTTACGCCTTGCTTAACATTAGGAATGAAATAGTTTGTTACTAATATAACAAAACTCCTGCTTACGTTTTAATGGATAGCGTGAGATTGTTTTTTATTTATTGAAATATAGCTGCCATATTAAAAATAATTAACTATTTTATTTGTCCAAAACAAATTAGAATTGATTTAACCAACCAAGAGGCATGTCTAATAGACTATTATCAATCGTTGGACAAATTTGTGGCAAGTTATATATATAAAATATATTTTTATTAAATTTATCTTCATAAATTCAATTCCTACAAAGTACGTGAAATTGTAACGAAATGTTGCGCAATTTTAGTTCTCCTACTTATTTTTCAACGTCAAATCTGACCAAAGATATGAAACTTGGGACATAAAAACACTAATAAATCAATCGTAAAGGGCTTAACATTTATTTGCATTCCAAAAATATTCCATAGCAACTATTTTTTATCAGATTTGAATTCAAAATTTGTTTTATTAAATACATTTTCACTGAACTAAATTGCAGTTTGAAAGGGAAATCCAAAAATTCAACGATGTATGAAGGAGTGGTCAGTGATGACATTTTCTTGTATTGACTGGCAATGTTTTATAGTCGCATAAAGTTTTCGACGTTGTTTAATGATAAATTGGATATATTTCTTTGAACTTTGTTCACATTTGTAATTGTTAGTCTTACCTTCTTGTGCCAGCAACTTCGACAACTGTGCACGCAGACCTGCTCCACCAGCAGGGCGTGAGCGTCCAATATGAGGAAGCTGCGCTTCTCGCCCACCCTTCTTCTGGATACAACAGAACCTGCACAAAAAAGTCCAAGAAATCTTTTTTGCAAAACATTGAGTCAATAGAGAGAAAAATGTTCAATTTAGAGAGCTAATTGTATTCAAAAGATTTTATCGAAACGAAAATAAATATTCATTGGCGGCTTGTTAACATTCAGATGGAATATGGAACCTGATTTATAATGAGATCTATCTTAGAAATTTTCCTCGTGTTGTCTCAATCATAAGTTTTCTCACAAATTTTAACAATTGGAAATTGGAAGAAGTAAATTATTCCATCAATTTCCACATCATTGTTCTTCTTGATGGAGTGGATAGACCTTGTTCATTACATCACAAATTACATTATTGCCTTGTATTCTCATGAGATAGGTGAGACTTTATAGAAAAACATTTGTGAAAGGTTGATGTATTGGGTTGTCCGGAAAATAATGCAGGATTTTGGTATTAAACAAAA